>BPLR01013747.1:0-30085 GCA_021605095.1 Caerostris extrusa | reverse complement strand
AACGAAGAATGGCTGTTCGGTAAATAGACCAGACTTAAATCAACATGAATTATACCACGTGACATGGTTATAATTCCTGTTGATTAAAAAGATGTGTTCAGCTATTAGTCTAATAACAATAAGCCTGAATTGCATAATTCCGATGTAATATGTTTAGCATTCAAGAGAGAATATATGCAAGAATTTCACATATTTTAACCAGTCAAATGCTGTTTTTGTTTTCACTTTAAATTATTTATACAGAAAATGAGATGCCAAGAAAGTCGTTGTGACAGGAAACCAATTAAATTATTATTAAAAAAATGGGAAATGTTAGAAAATAGCAAAGCGGTACATTGCATAAGGCGGAAAAGGAGGCCACGTATGGAATTTGTAATGAATTCGACTTAGATTTGCCCCGAGTAAAAATAAATAATAACCGATTTTCGAATAAAAATTATTATTCTTTTATTTGATTTCAAAACTCTTATTGAGACTTAAACTCAGCAGTAGCCAACCTATTAAGAGTTATGCGTCCATTTTTTCCATTTTTTATCCTCCATTCAAATTTGTACCACTTTTCAACCCTTTTAAAGCTTGGCAATATGGATATATTCAACTGTTATATATATAACTGTTATATATATATATATATATATATATATATATATATATTATATTTCGGTGCGTTTCATTTCATTTTCTGATTTAATTATGAGCTACCGTTCATATTTATAAGATTAAAAATTGCTTCAATAGTACCTTGAATCAATGAGTTTTTCTTTCAATTCAGACGGTATCAGTCTTTACATCCATTCAAACATCATTTTTACAATAATTTTTATTTACGATAATCATTGTGGATCAAGTTTGGTTACATTGATCTAAGTTGTTCTCATGCAGCTCGAAATACAGAGACATTAATCTTTATGCCATAAGCAAGGGTTGCACCACTGTTACTCATTTAGTACTATTCAGGGGGCACGTGTAGCTTGAAGATATGCTACGGATGCGAGTAGCAATACCCCCACAACGCTCTACGATCCTATTAGACTGGGACTACGTTTTAAAGTGAATTTCGAACCACTATAAACATCTATGGCCCCACCGGGACTTGAACCCGAAACTTGTGGCACCGAGTGACAGAGCGCTAGCCACTCGGCCATCAGGCTCCTATACTTTTGGATATATATTAACAAGCATCTTAATAAAATTATTAATATTACTCCTAATACATAAATGTATAGTATCATACTATACACTTATTTTCCTTCATTGCAATTTTATTCTTTACATTTTTCTGGTACCTTTTCTTTCTCTAAGTTCACATTATATATATATAAACATTGTTCACTCACACACACACACACACACACACACACACACACACACACACACACACACACACATACATACTTTTTACATACATACATACATACATATATATATATATATATATATATATATTTGGTTAGACTAGAAAAACAGCTGTATTTTCTCAGCATTACTTTTTTAATTCATAAATTTTTTGTACATATACATTGTCTGCTTTTACCACGACTTTCTGCACATATCCATTGTCTGTTTCACTTGCACAATACATTTAATAATTCTATTTAATGAGAAAAAAGTTTTAACTCAATGATTGTTAACAACTTTAATAAGAATAATATGTCTGCTAAATCATTAACTAAGCCGACAGAAGACATTATGTTAACTAAAATAAATAAGAGTCAAAACTAATAAAAATAGATGCACTCAATTATTTTTCTTGATAATTAATTCAGAATAGATGTGTGGTATTTTTCCCCTTGTTAATAAATGAACACAAAAGTTTACAATTAATGAAAAAATATGAATATTTTAACTCAAAACTGACTTTTCCACTCAAAATTTCAATTTTAAATTAAAATAAATAACTAAAAACAATTTGAATATCAGTATGCTTTCAAAATTTTACTAATAAAAATAAAAAAAAAAATTTCATATTAGAAAAACTTTTTTTGCATCAAAACACAACATAAGATATTTACAAATAAATAAATAAATAAATAAAATAATAAAACAATTATTTAATGGAAAGAAATTCCACCCATAAAAAATTTAAATTATAGCATTGCTAAATTTGGTTTTTAAAATGCCATTGCGGTAATAACAAATAAAGCAATCCAAGCATTTATCTTTTTTTTATTTATGCCTTTAATATGAAACAAGAAAAATTATTAATGAAAATGCAATAAATTAACATAATCCATCCTATAGCATCATTTTTCCTGTAGTCAATAATATTAATTTTCAAAAAAAAAAAAAAAGAAAAAAAAAAAAGTGGTTTTTCTTTTGCATTACTGGTGAATGAGAAATATCTAGTGCATAAAATAAATAAATTTATTACCTTCAAATAAACGAGCTTTTTGAGTAACAAACAAACGTGTTCGTTGGAATCGATCCAGGCAGTCTTAGCGCAGCTGTCTAGAATGAGAATAGAGAAAATTTCGACGTCATCGACAATTTCTTTTTCTTTTTAAAAGTGCTTACAAATTTAACGGAAGTCACATTCTTTCCGTAATATCGTTTAATCAAAAAGAAGCCGTTAACTTTACCAAAAACTGAATTACGAGCTCGTAAAATATTTTCTGAGAGCGTCTCTGTGCCAATGTAAGAGAAAGACAGAGAGAGAGAGAAAAGTTTTTGATAAGAGATGTACGGGAAGTTCACAAGCCAAAGGGAGAGAAAAAAAAAAAATCGGAATGTCTAAATCTTTCTTCACATGCAGAAAGTCGAGAGATTTTTTTGCTTTTATTGGTTTCTACTAGTCACGATTGCTTAATTATAGATATTTTTTTATTGGAAGGCTGGAAGAAGGACAATCTGAAGTCCAGATTTGAAGAGACTCTAATATAATGCCCAACGTCGTATCCAACTTATTGAAATAGTTTCATTATGCTGTATCCATCAAAAGAAAGCCTGGACAAGGTTCTTCAAGAACCACAACGGACAAAGATGATTGTTATTTGTTGATTTTAGCGAGGCTTAACAGGAATGCTACAGCTTCTCAGCTGTCATGTGACTTCTAAGCGACCACATGGTTACTGTTTCAGAAGACTTCATGAAAGATTGCTGTTTGCAGGAAGATGTACTGTTTACGTCCCGCCCACTTCTGCGAACTGGAAAATCGATTTAACATGGTGCAGAGATCATAGAGAGATTGGAGCCCAGATTAATGGGAGACCGTTCTCTTCACTGACGAGTCCCAGTTCAGCCTAATCACAGATTTTCGATGTACTTTCATATGGAGAAAAGCAGGAATTCGCTACTTGCTTTCAATGTCCAAGAAATCGACCATTATGGCAGCGAAAGGTCTCAGTCATTGTTGGTCTCAGCAGGCATCATGTTGCATGACAGCACACTCCTTCATGTCTTTGAAAAGATGCACTGCGATTGATGTGAGGTATAGGAATGCGGAATATGCGTGGGCCTGTATTATATTCGCTTTTCCAGGGGTGCAATTGTCTCCGACTTCATTTCAACGGACGACTACGAGCAATCCCATAAAGCTAATTAGGTCGATGATTTTCTGGAAAGTGAAGATATTGTCCATCAGCCATCTCTCAGACCCTATACAGAGTGTTCGGGAAGCTCTGAGAGCAATTACAACTCACCCAACCCTCCTCCGAGAAGTATCCATGGCCCTAAAATAGTATTGCTGAACGAATAAGATTAATTGCCACAGCAACTCAAACTGCCTTATTTCCAGAAACAAGGCAGTTTGAAAAAAACAATCGAATCAACATATTATTCCTGTATGCTGTAGGAGGCCTATATATCTGTGTGAGGCGATCTACTTCCTATTAACCCAATTTTTGTTCAACTTTGCAGCCACTGTTTCATATCTTCTGACACCGATAATGGGTTACGCATGATCAGGAATGTGTATTATAACTGTTGAATGTTTTGTTTTTCTTATATCAACCTGTTCAAACCAAATGTCATTAAAATCTGTCCTGTTGTTCTGGACATAAGAAAAGTCTCAGATTTGGCCGATTATTTTGAACATTAGTGTATATACATAAAATAGTTGCCAGTGAAAATGTATCATCTTAGATTTTCTCATATTTGTGTGTGTGTGAAGGGAGAGGACGTCTTTCAATAACTCTTTTCAGGATGATTTAATATTAACCATAAATATTTTTTTAATCACTACATTAAATTTTGTAAATTTAAAGTTATTAATGAAATTAAAATTCAAAGAAATTAATAAAATCTATCATTGAATCAAACATAAAGCAAAACTATTCCAGGTGCCACCTTTTCCTATTGTGCTCGACAAAAAAAAAAATGTAATACAATTAATTAGGTACAATGGTTGATTATATTATATATATTTTAACAGTCTTAAAATAAGTACAATATGTTGAGTGAAAAAAAATAAGTTTAAGTAATTTATAAGTTTAAGTTAAGTTAAATAAATCTCTCTTATTGTCGATGGCCGATAAGACGCTTTCTCTCTTGCTGGCGTTAGTGCAGCTGCGTTCAAGTTGGTTGTCATTCTATTATTATTAGCGCGTATTTTCATTGCGTGTTCACGTGTTTTATTTTGTATTACATTTCATTTAGTTATCAGTTCATGTTACGTAAAGAAAGCCTACAGAACCTTATATATATTTTTACAAGATCCTACGCCAGTTTTTTGCAAGGAACCCCAAAATCTCTCATGCTACGCCATCGGCCTCACAACAACTGCATCAAAATTTTAATACTAATAATACTAACAATACTAACCTAACCGCTGATTCAGCTCAAAAGCCATGTATGTACTAACAGAAATCGTCAACCTCTTTAATATGTTTGGAGGACTTGACAATATCTATATGCAATTTAAAAACGCTTCTAACCCTTTTGAAAAATGCAGCTCCTTTTAAATTAATTAATTAATTGTTTTATTTTTTAATAACGTCATTCTTTTTTACTCTGCGTTTTATTTCTTTTCTACTAACACTGGACATACCTATGCTCACTGCTTTGTTTTAATCAAGTTTTTCTGCAATGAACTTTATTGTGCAGGATTAAGAGTTTAGGCCATAATTGGCCAAGGTACTCTGTGCGTCGAATGATGATGAAGCCTACAGAAATGCTTCGAATGAGACCAAACAACATGTGACCAGTGTTTGGTGGGCCTGAAACCTTTAGAGATAATATGCTATCAATATATATATGGACATTATGATATTGTTTATGTATACGATATGAACTTTTAAGAGAAATCAAATAGAAATTTGATTTGACTGATGTATGTTCTCATTTGTAAAAGATCTCACACGCTTAGAGGAAAATAGTTTAATTCCTGTTGTAACACAGACCAATAAAATATTACACAAGATAAAAAGAACCGTAATATTAAGATGTAGATGCAAGGATAAATGTACCTGCAGCCGAAAGAGTTTTTTACGGATCACGGGCAATTATGAAGAATGGTAATTGAAAATATCTCTTAAAATCATTAAAAAAGAAAAACAATGCAAAATATGAAGATGTTGAAGTTACTGAATATAAACAATGGGAAACGAAAACGCAATTATAAGTAAAAATTCTCTTAACTTCGCAAATGAGAACCAAATTTGATGTAACATAGCATGACGACAGAACTTGCGACATGAGCATCAATTCGTATAAATTTAACTTTAAAAGATATGGAATTAATAAAGACTTACTTTTTAAAATAGTCGATTGTAGTTAATTTGCAATGCCTCTATTGCGACACCCTAGATTAATAAGCTATTGGATTAAACTGATATTGCGGTAAAAAAAAATTTAGAATGAGAAAAAGATATCCGTAATTAAATTTTGAAAAGATAGAAATAACTTTGCTTGATGTTGCCATCGAAGAACTTATATCGTTGAGATTTCCTTTATATATACAATTTTTGAAATAATGTTTCATCAAAAATTTATTGAGAAACTTAAAATTTTTAACAATGAGTAATAAAGATAAACACGCGCATGGTTTGTAATTAAAACTCAGTCGTCTTGACAACATGGTATTAGTACACATTTATAGCATAATAAAAAAAAATCCATGTTTATGTTTGAGGAGTAAAAATCTTGCATTGGTAAAAAGGTCTTTCTAAAATCAAAGAACAAGATTGCAGTACCTTTTTTCACCATCTAAAGCATAGACAAAACAGAAAGAATTTTCTTGCCAACCCAATAGATCCAGACACAGCAAATAAAAGCATATTTCTGCCATTCAATATTCTGTTAACAATATTTGCCTACAGACAAAAATTGATGAAATTTAAACCTCTGAAGGATTTTAAAATGTTGACAAATAGCTAAAGTAGAGTAAAATGTGCGTGAATTAAAGATTCCTACATTTTATTTCAAAGTAGAAAACAATACAAGTACAATTGACAGTATTCATTTACACTTACCGAACCACCACTCTATTTCAGTTACTGAACTTAAGACAATGCTTTTAAATGTTTCTGCTGAAATTAAGTTTAATTCTGTTTTGTTATTGTTTATTGTTTCTGTTTTTCTGTTTAATTCTGCTTAATATTTCCGTGCCATTCGCAGGCAATAGAGCATTGCGTCAAAAGTTACTGAGCATCAGCTGGGATGTGTGGCAACAAAGCGCGAAATGGATTCACAGGATCAAGAATAGAATCTAGAATTACATTAGCTTTTGATAGAGTCTGGGTTAAGGGATTGATTTACAAACTCATTTTTTACAATTCATTTTTACAAACTCATTTTTTACAATGAATGGCCTGTGTATGACCTACTGTACATTGAGGGAGCAACTGTTCGCCTGGAAGACGGCGCATCCTGACACGGCCATCGGCGTGGTGAATGACAAACCGTGATTCATCTACAAGGCAATTCTCTCCCACTGATCCATGGACCAGTCACGATGTTCCCGGGCCCAGCGCAGGCGCAGTTGGCGATGACGCTTGGTCAGCAAAGGCACACGAGTGGGACGTTTGATGCGTAGCCCCATATCCAACAGTGTGCTCCGATACTATTCTACTTGGCCCTGAATTGTATTGGGCTGTCAGCTGAGCCCCTGTCTGGCTCCAGTTTTGCTTCACCATGCGAGACAGTCTCCGACGACCTTTTTCTTTGATAGCGTATGGACGTCCAACACCATGTCGTCTACTGCTGGTTTCATCGTCATTCATCCACTTTGCATAAGTACTAACAACTGTAGATCGCGAACAACCCAAGAGTCGTGAAGTTTCGGAAATACTTGCTCCGAGCCATTATAATCTGCCCTCTATCAAAGTCTCTTAGATCCGTAACCTTTCCCATCACACACAGAAGTAAGTGAAAGAATGATTCTTCAGACTCTCCAGCAGCAGTTAAATACCACTTCCACGTGATTACGTGCCTTCCACGTCATCCAGGCGAGTTCATTGTAAAAAATGTAGGGGTGATCATAATGTTTTGGCTCTTGAGTATATACAATAATTATATCACCTGGTCTAAAGAAACTAAGTACTTAGGAATTATTCTTGATAGCAAACTTAACTACAGATCGCATATCTACAACCTTAGAAATAAATTCAATACTCAATTTAGAATTTTCTATTCTTTAATCAATAGAAATTCAGCTTTATCTTTTAATCTCAAAATACTAATATATCTCTCTTATCTTCGTCCAGTATTAGCTTATGCAAGCCCAGTTTGGGGTTCTGTCGCACGTACAAATTTTGAAATTATTCAAAGGCTCGAGAACAAAACTCTCAGAATGTTAACGAATTCACCCTGGTACTTTCGTAATGACGATATTAGACGAGCTCTCTCGATTCCAAGTTTAAGACAATTTGTTCACAAAATTTCTACTAAATTCTATAATGATATGCGAAACATCAATAACCCTGTATTAAATATCCTACAAAATTACGATTATGATATTTCTTCCCGCAAACATAGCAAAAGACCTCGCACTGTTCTAAATATTTCAAATTAATTCCTCACAACTGCCTAGATGAAAAAAGTTCGCTTTTCTCCTAAGATCATTCTGGGTTATTTCATGCAACTGATTTCATCAACATCTACATTTTTGATATTTTTCATTTTTATAATTTTATTAAATAAATAATTCTCTTTTAATAAAAAGGGCTTTTAATTATTTAATTTGCTTATTAACTCAAAGGGCATGAGACCACCCTATGTTTCAACATTTTACAAAGGAGCTAGTGGCTGCTACGCGGCCAAGGATCTCCGCAATAATCTACAATAACAGAATTGCATTACCCAAATTTGACGTGGAGTTGAACCCTGCGGTAGACCCATATAAAAGGCCAATGAAATAACATCGAATTGTGACGTAACGCTATTGGAATACGCACGTATCCGAAAACCCCTTATACATTGCATATTTGATATTTCTCGTATGTTGAATACTATTTTAAAACTACGATATTTATAATCATCTGGTAAATTGATGCATTAAATTATATTTGTTATTATAAATGTAAATATTCAATGTTTATTTCAAACATCCGTAATTTTTATAACGTGCAATGATAGTCCTTATTTTCAGGTGCATCATTTACTAAATTGCTTTCAAATCTAATGAATTGCTTTAAAATAATCTAGATGAAGTATTACCCTCACACACAACAGAAATGTAATCTCATGGTTCTAAGGATAACGCACCTTTTCTATCACTCGCAAGAAAAAAAGTGAATCAATAGAAGCAATATCCATGGCAAAATTCTACCCTGCTGTTCTTATTCAAAGAAAAACTGAATTATCAGCAAATATACCTGGCTCTGTGAAGACAAACTTCTAAAAATTTTCGCAATTCGATATAGCTTCATTTTCAACTTGCTCGTTTCAGTTAGAATTCAAATTGTGTGATGTCACAGCAACTACCTTTTCATTGGTTGTTCGGATTGTGATCGACAGTAGAAATCTAAGAATACTGTTGGTATTGCATCTCTTTCATATCAACTGCACAGGCAAGAGGAATCAGAGGTTTCTCATTTCCAATATGAAGAAGCACGGCTCTTAAACTGACTTAAGATGAATCTATCAACCTCCATTCCCTAGAATAACGACCGTCTTCCAGCAATTATTTAACATCAGTACAATACAACTAAATTACCTTCTGCGAACAAGCGTTGGAGATCTTGTTCCTGTCGATAAGAAATGGTTCCTTTCTCAAGGACATTCCAACCGTTTAATCTGGAAGACTAGAAATCTGGCAGATTTTTTTGACTAGCTCTGATCACGAACTAGATCTTGGAGTTCAGAATGCTCGATTCTATGAGGTTCTGTAGACAATCCCACCAAAATCTGGGTCTTCAGTGTCTTTTACTTGTAAATTTTCATTGACAGTTTCTGAAAGTAAACACAATTTTTCAGGTGGCACTGAGATTGGAAGCTCGTTGCTGTGACGAACAGGCCCGATAGTCGAAAGGAGGATGATGAGGTGTTTAAAAAGTAATTTTTTAAAATTAGTTATTCCAGCAATTTTGTTAATAGTCTGGAGTAGTCAATTGATTCTTTCAGACCATTGGAATTGCAAATGGCACATGTCATGACTTGTATTAAGCCAACCATTAAGTAACGTTACACAAGATGCACAGCAAATATGAGGGTCCCAAGATTATTTCCAGTGTCAAATCAGTGATCAGTGATCAGACCAAATCAGTGATCATATTCCTTCTTTTTGGGACTTCAAAGTTAGTTCACCACATATATAAATTATCTTGATGGCTTTCACAATTTCTTGGCATTTTACTTTTAAGGAATCTGTTGTACAAAAATAAAGTGAACTCTAGTAGTTCACTATAAATTAATATATATATATATATACATACACACACACTTTTCTAACTCCACACGAGGGTTTAAACTACACAGAGGCGATTCACATAAAGGATGAACCGAGATTATCAGTTCGCTAGACTTGTTTTGACAGTTCTGGTGTATATTCAAAATATATTATACATTGATAAGATCTGGCATGTATTCGATCCATTATAGTTTAGGAATCCCTTATATATTGTTGACAACCATCTTCTTTTAAGAAAATCTCAAATAGTTGCATCGTAGACAGTAAAGTGTCTTGTTAGATATATATAATTACTGCAAATTATAAAGAACAACCAATAGGTAACTTTTGCGATTATAGTAGGCTTAAATGTAGCCATTTCTTACGAAGTTTGCTATTGTTTACCATTTAACAAAATTGCTGTCTACTAGTGGTATTAATCTGACCTTTTGCCAATTGTTTTTATTCCTAACCTGCAACTTCATTCCAGCCCTTTTCCTCGAGTAAAAGACTATGCATATCCTACATCAGTGGATGTATCCCATTCAGTTGAAGTCCAACTTGCTATCATCATCCATAACTATTATTTTACTTTTTATTTTTACATGATAATATTCCGCAAATACAAACCAAGTTCTGCTAACAATACTTTACACTAAAAAAATTAATCATGTGACCATTTCATAGAATTAATTTTTAAAGTACTTCTAGGAAAAAGCGTACATAGAATTTTCGCATATTTTACAACTTTGTAAAGCAAAACTACAGCAACTAGCAGAATCAAATTTTCTAAAATTGTCAATTTTAAATATCCATCATTTACAAAGCATTACAAGTTTCCCATTTTCTTCTAGCATATTTTTTAAAGATTAATTTTCTCCTTAAATATACACATGAATCCCACAATTTAGATTCAAAGTTAGTTTCTAAAATAATCTCGCCGAAATACAATGAACACAAATTAACACCTTAATTAAAATTGTATTTTCAGGTTTGACATTTAAGAATAAAAAACAGAAAATTCTTTATTTAAAAAAAAAAAAAAAAAAAAAAAAAACTTGTTTCCCTTTACTAAAATTAAGGAGTTTGAATAAAAGAAAATATGGATCAAGATAAATATTTTTTTTATCAATAAAAAAAATTTCAAACATGAAAAAATTTCTCAATAAAATATAATAACCTAGAAAGTAACTATTTTCATATGTCACATTATAAACTGCAAAATTATGATTACCTATCAAAAATATTCGAATAGTTTACATGGTTTTTAGTGTTATGAAAATGGCAATGAATTGATACTATACGAATTCTTAGAATTATCAAAACAAGTCGAAGTATTTTATAATCATTTCATTACCTTCCTTTATTATAGAATCAATTTCTTTAAGATCCACTTATAAATATGTTTGTCCATTTTTTCCTTTTAAGAAATGCTTCAATTGATTATCTTATTGAAATCATTTTTGTGTAAATGTTCAATAACTTCTAAATTACTACCTTAAGTTAAAAGTTACTTTTGTAATTATAATCCTTACAGACAACCATTTTAATTTCAAAGAGAAGGTTAAAATCACAAGAGAAAATTTCCCAACAAATTCTATAATAGACAAACAAATAGGTTATTGTAATTGCATAGTATTTAAAAATTGCTTTATGTTATTGAGAAATGTTCTATCAATATCTTATATTCCCAGTAACAAGTTTGATAATTTTCTCCAATGAAAACAAGCAAATAAAGCCATTAAAAAAAAAAAGTTCCAATTTTAATGTAAAAGCATTTACAGAGAAGTTTGAAATAAAAAAAACTTTATTATAATAAAAAAAATATACATTTGGCGACAACATCTTGAATTTTCATAAACGCAAGTTAAACACATAACCTTCAAGGAAAATAAAAACAATCGCACTTCCAAAATGCAAATATTAGTTTAACCAAATTTAACTGCATAAACACTTAAAACCGTTCCTTCAAAGATATCTTACAACTAATACTTCTGGCAAAGTCACTTTATAAGCAATTTAATGCAAAAAGGCACTTTCATTATTTACAAATAAAGTCAAATTAAAAAAAAAAAAAAAAACCTCACCACAGTTTTTAAAAAATTAATATCTATTCAGAGAAGGTGGAAAATGATGGCAAAGCCAATTGTAGACTACATTTGTTCTTAAACAGATGTGTAACCCTTCTGGTCTCTTCTTCTTCGGCCTACAAGATATGCAATAAGGACTATTATAATTAAAGATGCCAAAGCACAAGCAACAGCAATTGGTATAATATCACTTATGGTATCATCTGCTTCACATTCTTCAGCTGTAAGAAAACAAATTATACAAATATTAAATTAGACTTTAAAAACATGCATAGCATACAACAATAAAAATTACAACATGTTAAGCACATCACGATTTAAATGCACAAGCCGTAAGCATTTGCTCTAAAACACTTTCAGATCATTTCAGTGTGGCCTCGGGAAGGACGTACATCTCTCCTTCCCTTTACATTGAGTCCCTACCCACCCACCCAGTTTATTTCGGAAAGTTACGAATTTATTGATATGCATTAAATATGTTTTTTATAGGTTTGGAAAACTTTTTACGAGCTGGTGGTGGTTTGTGCATCTAATCTGGATGGAGGAAGTAGGTATATGTCAAACAAAAACAGCATTAATTCTTTTCATTTAGGAACTTTTTATTCTTTCTATTCTATATGAAATACAAGATAAGAATTAAAGTTTCTAATTATCAATAACAAAAACAAAAAAGTTTATATTTCTCCTTAATTAAGAAAATTATAAAATAAATTATAAGAATTCAGAACTCTAGGCATAACTTTTAGAGGTTATATAAAAACAATATAGTAGAGTTTACATCTTAAGGTTTATTTAACTCAATTTCCATGTCTAGTAAAAAATACCAATTTGAACCTTTCATTAACTATTAGAAATAATCTTTTACCCTCCTGTAACCCAATTTTAGCTTTAGATTAAAACAAAACGAAAAGAGAGAAATTGTATGTTATTTAATGTAAGTAATGCTTACATTATTTAACATTTAATTCCATTATTATACAAGTAGGGATTTAACAAAATTTAAATCAAGAGACCCAAGTTCAGAGATGGATTTTTAATTTTTTTTTAATTAAAGATCTATTTAATCAAGAAAAGCATTCTATTTCACAAAAGATTTGTTGAAAAGGTAAAGTATCTTACTATAAATTTATGGAGGAAAATATACAACTACATTTAAATAAACACATTTAACATCCTCGGAATATAAACAGTTCTTAAAAATTAATTTCTTATTTCAATACTTTGCAGTGCATTTCTTATCGGTGTTTTATATATTACTTCCAAGATTCAAAATATCAATTATGAAGATAAATTTAATTTACATTAATCTTTACTCAAGAATCAAGTTCTTGTTTATTATCATACGTCGTATTTGCATTTGTTTAATAAAGTATTAAAAGTAAAAAAATTAAACTATATCCTAGGAAATATAAACTATATTTACAGAGTATCCTGGGTCTTGCATAAACAAGATATTCATTTTTAATGACATTTTAATACATGTTCTAATATCTAAGGTACATTTTCTAAACTTTAACATTAAAATTTAATTCTACCAATAGTCAGATTTTAGTCATGCAGATAGATTTCAAATACAAAAACAAATATTTTGAAATATAATACGAGATTTAGAAATTCCTGCAGATATTTCCTAGAGATGAAAATTAAATAAGTAGCAAGTAAAAAAACTTAAGAAATAAACCATTAATTCAGAATATTAATCATTCTAATTGAAAAAAAAGGATTTTACAATATACTAAAAGCAAGTCCTTTTCTTTCCTCCATTTAATCGGTATTAAATCTTAACTGGCAGGTTATATTAACATTACTATATTAACGTTACTATGACATTTGATGAATATAATTGAAAAGAAACTTGCTTCTACCTTAATAGATTTTTTCTTAAGAATTACAGTAATAATGTATACCATCATTAAGTAAAAAAATATATTCATATAAATTGAAGATTCTAATTTTGGCAAAACTAAACAATAACATTTAAAAAACCAAGAATTTAGAACTTTCTTAAACTAAACTACAAGGTTAACTTGCTAATCACGTAAAAAACTGGAAACTCCCCCTTCCCATAGCCACATTCAAGCGATACATTCGCAAAACAAACTAGGGTATTCTCCTAAATAAAAGCGCATTTCTTTAATTTATTGAAAAAAAAAAAAAAAGTTTAAAATCAAGTTATTTCATTTTACAAAATTTCATTTTCAAAATTATTCATACTGCCAGTTTGTTAGGTCAAAAATTCCAATATTGGTATACTTTGTACTTGGCTAATAGAAAGAGTCCAAACAATACACGAGAAATAAAATACAGTATATAGAAAAATTGAGGTAAAATTTCTATAAAAATAATAGTCCTTTTCTTATTTACAATAGAAAATTTTATTTTATTCTTTAAGTATATTGAATGTAACAATTATATTAAAATAAGTCAAATTTTTCAAAATCTCAAAATCCTGAGTTTCCAACTAGTTTAAATTGGCTTTCAGTTATTCAATAGAATGTTTGGATGCATATCATTACTTTCAACACTTTTCTTATTAGAACTTGCAACTTTTATAAACAAAATCTTTATTTCAATTAATATAGTTTTAAGTTTGTTATTTCTTCAAAAAAAAATTTCCTAATTTCATTTGTATTGGGAAATATATGGTATTCTTAAATGTACCTGTATTAAAAAACATCTTCATCAGCAGTTCCAAATGCTTGAATATGAATGTGAAAGATCTCCATAGAAGCATTTCCCATTTTAATAGTATCGGTACTCCTACATTGATAAGAATTTCCAGATTTCACTGTAAACAGCTTGGTATCATTATAGAAGAGTTCTGCAAAAAAAAACTATATTAAGTATGCATACATATAGATTTAAAAAATGATCCATTGTAAAATAAAAGATTACATTCAAGATTGTTAAGATAACGAATTTCGCATATTCTACACACATTTAAATCCTTTTATTAGCGACTTAACACTTAAATTTTGGTACATTAATCTAAAATCAGTAAAAACACAATAGTCTAACAATACAACACAACAGTCAATAAACAATTCAATCTGTAAAAACATTTAGATTTAAAAATATACAGAAGATCATATACTAAATCTATTCTTTTAAATCAGCCATATAAATTATTTTAAAAAATATTCTAACGAAAATTTTACCAATAATATCATGAATAAGCAAGTATATTTAAAAGTAGAGAACAAGTATATTTCAAGCAAGTATATTTAAAAGTACAAGAACTCTCTTAATAAAAAAATAAAATTAGCATGCTTTAAAAATACAAGATAAGGAAATAAAAATTACCTTGTCCTTCCGATGTGCGATAAAGGAGAGTAACATTTCTTACAAATGTTTTAGTGGAATCTTTTTCAAAAAGAAAGGCAAGATCATAATTTGTGTCAGACAATATCAATTCTTGCGTTACGTTAGAGATTTTGCAGCTGCTTTTACTGTCAGATGCATTTGGTGACAAAACAAAAACTTGCTCATTCTAAGCAAAGGAAAAAGATACATTTTTAGATTTAAAAGAAAAAAAAAAATAGTCAAATTAATCATTTATCTACTTAAAGGATTATAAAAACCTCGAGAACTTCTTACATGTTAAGGAGCAGGTAAAATTAGATTGATTATATCTTATTTAATTTAGTAATCCTAACTATCTCAAATATATAAAAGAAAAGGAAAACATTAATAACAACTTACTTCAATATTTACAGTAAACTGAATTTGTAATTCTGCTCTTATACATGTGACATTTCCATCTGTAACATTCCACGAGCCTTTCTCAGGAGAGGGTTTTGGGGCTACTGTTGTGACAGGAGGAAGAGTAGTAGTAGTCTTTGGCAATGGAGTTGTAGTTGTAGTAATGGTTGTAGAAGTTGTATCAGGACTCGACGTAGATGTAGTCAAGTCGTCGGTTGTAGTATCGGGAAGAACTGTAGTAATATCCAATTCCAAATCATCCGATACACCATATCCAATAGCTAAATATAGTCAAAAGAAAAATTATGCTCAACTCGAGAGAAAAAAAAAAAGTTTAGAATACATGTATTTTATATTCAAATCAGTCTAATGTAAATAAATTTTAAATTCCATTCATTCTAAATTGAAACAACAAATTTTAAAAATAGATACCCTAGTATTTGTACTAAACAGCCAAGTTAAAATGTGACTATTCAAGCAAGTTTATTTAATACCATTGTCTCCTATCAAAGATTAATATATTAAATCTGAAAACATTTATGCTTGAAGAAATTTGGTAGAAAGTATATGGAATGCATTTGCTTATAATAAATTAGTTTTATAAAAAGGTAAACATTTTGGAGAAGGGAAAAAGAAAAAAAAAAATTCTAGTATACTACACATCAATATATAATCCAATTACAAAAGCATTACTAGTGAACTATACTAGAAACATCCAAATTCGAACTATTGCTTAAAATTTAAATATATTTAGTTTTATTGACAATAATTTATATATAACATTATGTTCAAATTAAAGAAGGAAAAAAAAAAAGAAACCAAAGTCTTTTCCCAAGCCATTTTAAAAAGATTTTATAACTAACCAAGGCTCACATTTCCTTAAAATCTGTACTATACTGAAAATATCTATTCTTACGTACACCAAGAAAATATTTTCTATACATAAAAAAAAAAAAGTACATAAATACCAAGAGTTTAGAACCATTACAAGCATACTATATACAACTGAATATGCCACTATTAAAATTAACAACATTATACATTTGCAATGAATTAACACTGAATAATTGTTTTGTTAATGACAGTGTTAATACAATAATACTGCTAAAAAAATATTTGATTGTACTACCTCCTATTTGCATCAATACAACAAAAGTGTTAAAAAAAATATTTGGTTATCAATATAACTTCAATAAAATCTTGTATTCTTATTTGTTTTACATCATACATATACACACATTATTAATGAATTGTGGACAAAAACACTCAAATCTATTTTTTTCTCTATGTCAAACTAAAATGGGGATAATAGTTTTTAAAATTACAAAACTCGTTAAATTTCAATAGAAATTTTTAAAAACAGCTTGGTTACTTTATGTCTAATTATTTTTAAAAAGAAGAAAAACTTTTCAAATCTGCCAATGAAATAACATTCAGGAATACATTTATAGAACCCATATAAAATTATTCCACGTACACGTCTCGTCGAAATAAAAATTATTATTCATTACAACTGATTCAGAAATAATTTAAATTGAAAAATAAAGAAGGATATACGAATATTTTTGTATGAACTTCTAAAATATTATTTCCCATAAAAACGAAACCAAAACCAGCGACTGAAACATTAAAAAAAAAAGGATGACATTAACATTAAAAGTTAAACTTACCCACAAAAAGGACAAGAGTGAAGACTACTTTTCGAATAAAACCCATTTTAGAAGTTTCGAATCCTGAAAAGAATCGATTAGAAAAATAGGTTACCTTACAGTAAGGCAGTTATTAATTTAAGAAAAAATTTAAATTTAAATAAAAGCTGTATTGAATAAAAAGATCCACATATAAATTTGTTTTACTAACACTCACTCACAGAGACTTTCTGTAAACATGGATAGCAGCTATTAAATCCAACCAAAGGCCTCCTAACACCTGAAAATTTTCATAAGATACCTGATTCACATGCAAACAAAAAGTGTGACGTAACAGTCATGGGAAGTAATATGTCAATAAGAATTAATAAATAATTATTTACTGAACTAAAATTGAAATGATAATTATTGACGTGTTTTTAACTAAATAATTATTGAGTAATAAAAAATATAAACAATTTTTTTATATTCCTTTAAAAAAATAGATCTAAAAAAAAAAAAAAAGTCCTACAGGATCAACAAATAAGCTACACTTTTTATGAGATTCAAACTTAGATCCTTATGCATAGTAGGTTTCATTATTATCAAATAAATTAGCAGAAGCAACAGAGAATAAAAGCAAAACTTAAGCAAATTTAATACATGAAAAATAAAATCTCTTAGTAGTATAGATTTGTTATTTATTTATTTATTTATTTTAAGTTAAGGTTTCTCAAATAGATCGGGTATTTTAAAACACTCATAATCTTATGTCTCATTAGTATCAAATATGCATTGCTTTTACGAATCAAAAGACACAAAAAGTTAACAGTTCATTTTAAAAACTGAAAAATATAACAATAATGTTTCATAATCGGATTCGAACCGTAATGGCTGCATTCGTCTGTGTTCTTAAAAAAAAATTTTTTTTTTAATCATGAAAGATTTATTTATTTTAAATTTTAACAGGGTTTTTAATTTTAACTTTTGACTATTTAAGAATTGTATGGCAGTTATAAAAAATTGCAAGAATACTTTTCCAACTCAAGAGAAAAAATGTATAGTCTATTTTAAATTCACTCCATAAGTTGTATACATAGGTTACTTGTTTCTACGGCTGCAGAGATGATTTGGAATCCCAGTAAGATAACGATTTATGTATTGTAAACTAAAGAATTATTTCGAAGCTAATTTGTATTCTGAATTCCCAAAAGAAAGCAATGTCATAAATGAAATTATATATATAACATTGATGTTTTGTATATTGTATATTTATATATTAAACATGCTTGTACTTTGTTAATAATAATAGGAATGCATAAAGTCACGTTTATTATTGCTCATTTCAAAATTCGATGCACAGCAACTGAGAACTCTGCCACATATTTATTTTTCTTTTTTAATTTCTTAAGGAAGATCGCAGAGCGAGAGAAAGAAGGAGAGATCGTAAATCCAAGCACGTATAATTGGAAAAAAAAACAAAACAGAACAATATTTACTGTATTTTTGTCATGAAACAAAAATTTTGTATATATTCATATACAGGGTGTTCCGTGAAACTTCTCTGATTTCAAATGTTAATTGTAACAGGTGGACTGAAACGTTCCTAGCCTGACACATAGATGGCGCTACTAGTATTAAATCCATATGATTTTTAGCCCTAACCTTCAAAAGACACGTGTACAAATTTGACAGCTGTTGCACTATTAGTATGTGAGTTATAGTATTTTTAATGAAGTTATAGCATTTTAGTGTTCATCACGTGCAGTCCACTCGGCTTACTGTCGATTGAACTCCGGTGTGAAATGATGGAGCCATGTTTCATCCATTGTCACTGTTACGTCGAAACCCATGTCCCCCTGCTTAGGGAGGTCAACGCCCTATGTCCAGAAAAACATCCTGTCTGTGGGGGTGTCTGGCAGGGGGTGAGGTGACGGAGAGAGAGAAAGAATGTAAGAGTGAGTTGAACCAAAGAGAAGAACAACCAAAAAGTTGAGTTGAAAACCAAAGAGTTGAACAACCAAAGAGAAAGGTTGTGTGAGCAGTGCATCTTCGAGCTTGATGGCTGCATAAACTAAATAAGTTGAACAACTACGACCAACGAGAATGGTCGTGTGGCAGTGCATCTTCGAGCTTGATGGCTGCATAAGTAAAAGAGTTCAATAAGTGTAACTAACGAGAAAGGTTGTGTGTGGCAGTCCATCTTCGAGCTTGATGGCTGCCTAAATAAAGGAGATTAAATTTATACAGTCCATTCTTTTCTTCGTGTCTGTGTCGAAGATTATTTGAGTTTATATTTGTGTGTACGAGCTATCGAACAGTCACATATCGAAGCAAAAATTCTGGTTTATTACGATTGAACAGCTCCAAACACTGCTTAGAATCATCAATTCGTTGTTGTTTTTGGTCGATTGTGAGCTCGCGCGGCACCCACTTTGAACAGAACTTTCGCATATCCAAATATTCATTCACGATATGTCCAACACGCTCCTTTGATATCTTTAGGGTCTCAGCTATCTCAATCAACTTCACTTTACGATTATCAGAAATTGTTTTGTGGACATTTTTTATGTTTTCATAGGTAGCAGCCTCTTTGGGATGTCCACTGCGTGCATCGTCCTCGGTGCTCATTTCGCCTCGTTTAAATTTAGCAAACCACTTCTCTACGGTTGATTTACCTGGTGCAAAGTCCAAATTATGTTTATCAAGCCAAGCCTTGGCTTCAATAGTATTTTTTTTTTTTTTTTTTTTTTTTGCTCCAAAAAACAATGCTTTATTAACACTCCATTTTATCCATTCCGAAATTCCATTTTATCCATTTTTTCAAACTAACAAAAGTTGCTTCACTAAAAAGTCTATAACTCACATACTAATAGTGCAACAGATGTCAAATTTATACACGTGTCTTTTGAAGGCTTAGGCTAACTAAAAATCATATGGATTTAATACTAGTACCGCCATCTATGTGTCTGGCTACTAACTTCTCAACCCACCTGTTATATGCATATTGTTATAATATATATTGTTTAAAATGTCACGCTAGATTTATTTTGACGTGGATTCAATAATTTAGTGAGTAGAAATAATATAGTTTTTAACGTCGTGAGAATATAAACTCATGTTTGTGAAAATTGCAACACCGTGAAGGAATCGTCATAATTGAATGAAATTTAATACACAGTTGAGTGGTAGCAGTACAAATAAATAATTAAATGCTCAGAGCAAACAAACAATAACAAGAGAGATCGTAATCAGTATTTTCTGTAGCCACCTCGTGCCGCAATAAGTGCTGCTACACGACGTGGCATGGAGTCAAACAAATTTTGAATGTCTGCCTGAGGAAGAGCATTCCATATTGTTTGTATGCGCACCCAAAGTTCGTCTGCAGAAGCAACAGGACGAGGATCACGAACGAGACGCCGACCAATGAAATCCCACACATGTTCAATCGGCGACATATCCGGGGAATACGCAGGCCAAGGAAGTAGCTGTACCTGCCGCGTTGCAAAGAAGGATTGAACAGTCCTATCGATATGAAGGCGGGCATTGTCCTGTTGAAATACAGCGCCTGGCAAGCTTTGAATGAAGGGAACAGCTTGGGGCTGTAGAACTTCACTGATGTACCGGTTGCTGTTCAGATTGCCCACAATTCTCAGCAATTGAGATCGTCCATGATATGATATGGCACCCCAGACCATAACTCCGAGTGTTCGTCTACTGTGGCGTTCGATAATGCAGTGGCGTTCACCGGCATAGCGTCTGGCACGAATGCGGCCACCATGGTACCAGAAATTAAAGCGGGATTCGTCAGAAAACACGACATGCTGCCAATCAGCACGCCAGTCTCTATGCTGAGCGGCCCATTGTAGCCGCAGGCGGCGATGGTTTAGCGTGAGAGGGATCCTGTATAAAGGAGTCCTTGCGCGCAGTCCACGCTGCAGCAGACGTCTACGAATTGATGAAGCACACAATGAAACACCTGTAGCTATTGACCACTGTGCTGCCAATTGTCTAGAGGAAGCTGTACGGTCCGTCAGCGCCATGCGGACCAGGTGTCTATCATCGCGAGCTGACGTCACATTTCGGGGACCACTCCCGGATTTCCGAGTTGTCCGGAACTCGTCCGTCCACTGCTTCCAAAGACGCATCACTGTGCTGCTGTTACGCTGCACACGAGCTGCTACTGCACGATAAGACAATCCAGCTTCACGAAGGCCGAGGATTCTCCCCGTTCAAACTCTGTTAGTTGTTCAAATCTCGCTCTCTTTCGTCGAAGAGGCATAAGTAACGATTGATCTAACGTTTACCACTAGCAGATAACTACCGATAACCATACACGCCTCGCTACAGCAGTCTATTTATTCGGATCCATCCGCCGTTCAGAGGGCGCTGCTCAGCATACGCATGCGCTACGGATTTGAAATTCTAATCATTTGCATATCATGCGCTAATTTGCATTTCCTGAAAATTTCAGCTCACTCACGTAAGTCCTTCATGGTGTTGCAATTTTCACAAACATGAGTTTATATTTTTTGATAAAGTATCTTTAGGGTTTGTTAATATCTTATTGTATTTGTTGATTTTCTGTAATAATCGTTTAGGAATATGTAAAGCTCCAATGGCAATGGTTTCATTTTCAACTTCTGGTTAACGAAGGTAACTGTCTTTGGATTATTGTTGTACCAAGCAAGCCGTTATGCCTGTCAAGGAAATATCCGTGTATCGCACAAAAATATAATAGCCATTATAAGTGAGGGGACCAAGCAAAACTTCTATGGGAGTGTTTTAAATGTCTTATTAGTCCCCTTTGACCATATTATATCTTAAAGAAGACTTTTCTTGGTAAAATCTGTAGCTTACGAACAGCCTACGAACTTTTCAGCCCACGTGTTACAGAAACTATGAGTCCTAAAGATTTGGGGTTGGCGGTATCATGAATAGCAACACAACGAGTTTATTTTTTTGCAAACGTTTATTTTTCCGAAAAAGTTACATTCCTCTCTACTTATGCACTTTGATATGGACTCCATTCGTAGCTCTCAAAATGTCCAGTCGTTATTCAATTTCATTCCATGAGTCCAGCATCATATCAGGTGTGACTGAATTGGTGATTTTCATATTTCTATGGCCCAGAACACAAACATTGCTTACAAGGGTAGCGTAGACCATATCTTTGACATAACCCCACAGGTAATAATCCAGAGGAGTTATGACTGGAGATCGCGGTGGTCAAGCAGCAGATGCATCTCGTCTATCCATCGCTGTGAAAATTATTTTGTCTGAGAAACGACGAATGTCTGAATTCCGGTATGATGGGATACCATCCTGCCGGAATGTCATATTTGACTGCAAAGGGATTAGCTGCGTAAAAACAAACCGATCAAACATGTCAAGCATGTCCGACAATTTTGTCACGCATCAGATCACACCACATATTTCCTTTGTCTCTGTCCCCGATATGTTCCCGAACAACGTTAGGTTGTTCTGAATCCTAAATACGAACATTGTGAAGTTTAAACGTTTCATTTCTGTGGAATGGTGATTCGTAACTGAGTATAACATTCTCTAGGTAATTGTGAGTGTTGTCGATTCATTGCATGATCTCAGTAGCAAATTTTTTGCGTTTTGATAGGTCTTTGGGCTATATCATCTGAAGGATTTGAACTTTATAGGCAGATATATGCAGTCTTTCATGCAGCACCTTAAGGGACTGTGGACCGTAGAATGTTCAGTTCTCGTAGCACTCTTCGAATTGACTTTGTCTATTGAAAGGCTCCCTAATATTTCCAACGGTTTCCTCAGACGTGTTTTCCCCGAGCCATACTGTCGATTAACACTACCTGTGGCTAGAAACTTGTCAAACCATGCTTTAATCTTTCTAACGTCTGTTGATTTCCATTTGTGCATTCTTTGGAAATTCCTTCGGAAGCTAATCGGTGATTTCGTTTCACATGTATTTTCTTTTCACGTACCATATCACGCATTAGGCTCTCTCTTGTTCTGTTGTCATCTCTGTCCATTAGTCAACATCTACAATAAAAGAATGGCAATTACATTACGTATTAATAAGGCATACACAAAATTAAATTTTTCGGAAAAAAAATTACAGCAAAATAAACTTGTTGTGTTGTTATTCATGATACCACAATCCACAAATCTCTAGGGCTCATAGTTCCCATGCAATTAACATTTGAAATCAGGGAGATTTCCTGCTGACACCAATATACCTATAACAGTTCTTAGTTAATTTTAACGTTTTATTTTTTATACTAGTAAATTTTTTTTGTATATATTTTATTAAAAATCCGCATGCCCAATTATAAATAATTAAAAAAAAAAAAATGCTGTATAATTATTGATTTTCTAAATATTATCAAGTCAAAATTTCTACCAGATTAGTGCTAAATCAGACAAGATATTGTATATGTATATACACTACCTTATGTGTTTGATGATAATTTGTTGGAAAACTTCAATTGTAAGAGAAACTAATTTTGTTTATCGTCGCATTGCTTAACCAGTTTTATTCAATAGAATTTTATTATTATTTAGTGTATCTTTTCTGTAAATAGTCTTTTTCGCCCCACCCTTTTTTGCTTTATTGTAGTTCTTATTTCATGGAAAATTTGATCATTGTAAGAATTTAAAAAATGAATACTTTGCTTTAAAATGCACAAAATAGTTTCAAAATCTGAAATTTTTACAAAAAATGATCTAGATAATGATTATAATAATTATGTTTTTCTTTTTCTTTGGAAGCCATTCAGGGCAAAGAATTGTTGGTCCTTTCACATAATCTTTGCAAGATCTGTTACGTTCTCAATGATATTGCTCTTAAAATTTCACCGCATTTTTAAGATGCACTGTGTACAAAATTAATATATTTTTTTATACAAATTCGTTAGAGAATTACCTAAAAAAATTTTAATTTATTATAAAAAGATTATTTCGGGATAAGAATTATAACAGAGCAGTATATTTTTTCCTAATTTTGCTTAAATTTGTATATTTATAAAATGAATTAAAAGTGTACCAACAATAATTGCATTGCGATCATAATGTTTTATTTCTGGTTTGAAAATGAGGCAGAAAAAAAAATCTTCCGTTACAATTGCTTCTTCCTTGCTGTGACTAATCTTTAGTAGCCGGCAGTTCGGGACGGTCAGCCATGAGTAGTCTACTCATGGATGGAGGGAAAAGTGCAAACTGCCTTCTGTGTAAAAAGGTGCCTTCTGTCATGATGAAGCACTCGTAGGTACAAGTCTGACTTGGCTCCGTGTCGCTGAAGAAGGAGGGAAGTGCTCCGCTTCTCCGCGTTTGTGTGTTGTATGGGAGAAAACCCAGAAAACTTCCACCATGTAGTCCGATTGATGAGGCAGGATGCTGAACATCCCAAGCGTCATCGAGTCTTCTCGTTTTTTGAAACACTGTCTACAACAAAGCCACCATTGGATTGAACATCAGTCCTAATACTCAATATCTATGTACGTTGCCAATGAGCCCGAGCCAGGCTCCTTCGTTATTTCATACCTGCAAAAAATCAGTACAAAAATGGAAAAGTAACTTATTATTATTTAATTATTTATTTATTGTTTTAAATGGTAAATTTAAAAATGTGCATGCAAATTTTACTAATCAACGGACATCAATTCAGAAATATTTGTTAATAATCCTTTCGTTAGTTCTGACACATCTTATGATACAACACTGGATAAATGCAACTCTTTTGCTGAATTGTTGCGGCTGTCTTGGAAAATTAAAATTCGTTTTTTTTTTTTAAATTATTTCAAAACTTTTTGTACTTTTTTTTTTTTTTTTTTAACTAACTAATTAATTAATATTATTTTACAGATTTTATGTTGAATTTATTTTTATTTATTTTGCACCTTTTTTTTTTAAATTTTGAAATAATAATGGATTTTATGTTGGGACATATTGTAATATATGAAAATAAGCATACGACTCTCAGTATTCTCATGCTCGCATAATTCTTTTACAGGATATGAATTGCTGATTTTCAATCATGAAGCAGCTATTGATTTAATTTTAAAATTTTGATCCAGGCAATCTGACCAAATAAAGGAAACTTGTTGGTGGAAATCTCTTTTAAAGGTTCCAGCTGCCCCTAGACGACATGCTATTGCAGCTTTTCTGTTGGAGAATGGACATGATTGCCTTATAGGTCATTTGTTTAGATTTAACATCATTTCGTCCCCAATTATCTATTATGCGGCAGAGACCTTATGGACGCATCACATCTTAAAGAAGGCCTTGAAGTATTTGGGGATTTATATGATAGATATTGGCAGACAAGAGAGAAACTTCAAGATCTCCGGCCTGGGTGACTTGTGTTGATGACTTGTGATTTTTTTAGTTTTGCATTCTAATCTTACGTGTTGCTTTTGCTTAATTTCATGTGTATGTGTTGTGTGTACTTTGTCACACACAAGTCAAAGAATTTGTATGTTCAAGTGACTGCTAAAAAAAAATAATAATAATTTTAGAATTCTTTCTTAAAAGTTACAAAGACTGCTCTATATGTTTAGTAGCATTTCATTTTCAAAATGTACACATTTTTAACATACGGTGAACTATGATATTTAATGTAATTTCCAATTTATATTCTATGGATTATACTGTGTAATAAACCTTAGAATTTCATAATGGAAACTATATGCCACAGTGTATATACGTATAAACACTATATGAATTCTTTTTCCTTTGTAAGATTCGTTTTGGTTTGCCGTTCTACGGTCATTTTTTGCATACTTTAGGCTAATTAGACTGAAAACCTTCAGTTTCATATAGATTTCGAACCACTATCAAACATCCATGCCAATTATCAGAATTCGAATCTGAAGCCTGTGGTATCAAAGGCCAAAACACTAAACAATTGGTCCGCCTATAGTTCGTTAAAAATGGATTGAGTATCTTATGGCAGATTTCGAAAATTAGCTGTGCTTTTATGAAAGGAGGCAGTACGGTCCAAATGTGTCAGTGGATGAAACATATGAGGTAGGAAACAACAAATAAATGGAAATCTTTCTCTGGAGGACAAATGATTAATTCGGTTGCAAATAAATAAAAAATGAGCGGAAATGTTTTAAAAGTGTGCTCTGTTTTGAAATGCATAGTTTAAAATTTGTTCAAGATTTTTTTAATACATTTTATTTGTCTTTTTATATGTATAATTGAAATTGATGCTTGCATTCTGTCAAGTGAATGAGTTTTTTTTTTTTTTTTTTCACTCTTATTTATTTTATTTTTTTGTGAAATGTCTGATAAATATTTTCTAGTCGTTTTAATTTTGACTCTTTCTAGAATTCCTACTTTTAAATGTATAACACATATTATTTTTTTTCATATTTATGTAGGATTTGTATATGTGCTAATCACCAGAGGGCGACACATCACTGATGTGTCTCCGAAACAAACTTTCGCCATGTAGTGGCAGTATTCGACTTTGAACTCTGGCCCTGGGAGAAGGAGAAAACCCCCGTAAATGGGCGCGGGGAGAAGAACGCTGGCCGTCAACGAGGGAGGAGGCGAAACTGGAACGGGCTGCGTCAAGCAGCGCGAGAAAAATGATCGTTATGTAATAATAATTAACGTAAATATCGCTGTACATATGTTAGAGCTTCATTAAATGTCTGTTGTTTGAGAGAAAAACAACGTTTCGTTAATGTGTTTGAAAATACACCCTTGACAACCCACTCCGGCCGTTACAATTTTGCTAGACTGGTAGAGAAGTCTACATTTATGTCATCAAAAACTTTAATAAATTTGAAAAATGTCAATTTAAGATATCAATCACAAATACAAAAAGAGGAATTTTACAGGTACACGTTATAAAGGTAAACAAGTAAACAGGCACGAATCATTTGTTGATTATACTATTTTGTAGATTATTATATTTACTACCGAAAATTAACCCACTTGCGGATAATACAGCAGGGAACTATAATAGCTATTGTAAAGTTAGATGCTCAGCAGAATTTAACTATGACAAAAGATATAAATAGCACTTATACAGATAAATCTCATCAGCATGAAGAAAGAGTTGCTGAAACAAAATGAAATCTGTTTTACAGACTTAATTTTTTATTTAAATGGTGTCTTGAAAAAGTTTTAGAATACCGTGTGCCGATATTAATTTTGTCTCTGCAGTTGATCGCCTTGCTACACCGGTCGCTATAGCTTTTTGATTTCCATTTTCTTTTCAAATATTGATTTTTTTTATTTGGTATATTTTGAAAAATATTCGCGCAATTTTAAAATTATCTGTAAAATCGCACAGTTAACTTAAAATTAGTACACCGTACAAAAAATTTGTACAAGTGGCAGCTACGGCTTCTTTTCAGAGTTTTTACATCTTAACTTAAATACAATAGTTTGTTTACTGTTCAGAATGTTTCAACTGTACCATGATTGATAAAAGATGCCAAGCCCACGCATATAATACGAAGTACAAAAATGGAATTATTGAAATCACAGAACTGTTCATTTTACAAAAAAGAAAATAGTATTTCCTGTAGCCGCCATGATTTGCAATATTTGCACTTCTATATGCATCTGAACCAAGTGGGAAATATACTTTAGACGTGCCCTTTTTTATGCCAGTCAATGCTATTTCCTCACATTGCCATACTGGCGCAGTTATAGATCGCGTGCAATGTTGCCAGTCGTTGGTTTGGTTTGTCGCTCTATTGTCATTTTGTGCACATTTTAGACTAATTATATCGGGATCTACAGTTTAACGTGGATTCCGAACCATCAGGAAACATCCATGCCACCCTCTAGGATTCGAACTTGAAACCTGTGGTTGCCAACGGCCAGAGCGCTAGCCAATGCCAGTCGTTGGAGGATCATCAATCAAAAACAAAACTGGTGAACTGATTGACTGATTGCTGAAGTTGATATTCAATTGTCGTATATTACATGCCATTTACTATCTCACATTGTCCTATAGAAAACTGTACTCAGACGAGTAATGAATATCTTGTAGTTCAAGGTACTTTTGGAAATTAAAAATCTTTGGTCAAGGGATTAGACTGTTCAATAACTGGTTCCGCTTTGGGAGCAATTATAAATACTCATTTGTCTGATATATAATAATCTCTTAGTGGTAGAATCATATTCCGGACGGCATTGTTTGTTCGGACAGATGCTGCAGCCTATGCCCTATTTACAGTAGGTACTGCCATATCAAGATAACGACAAATCTCTGGTAACATTGTTTGCAATGATTTTGGATTAATATTTTGGTATCCTTTTGCTAGTCGGTGATGTAGTGTTTATGGCCCATTTCCAAATTTGAATGGAAAATAAATTTTGATCTTTTGTGTTTCACAGTACGTTAGACATTTCTCTGCGTCTTTTTTCTTGCATCTTTTTCGGTATGGTGCATTGTAGAATGTCATTTACAATATAAGCTCAGTGCAATAAATGTTTATTTTATAACATTTTGTCCGAAATGTTTAATCACTAATTTTTTTTTTATTTAAGGAATGCGTTTTATTTTTAAAAATGTACACTTCAATGAAAGGTTACAAAGCAAAATTTGCTCAATCTTTGCTTAAAAAAGAAACTCTAATATTTAACCGTTAAAGAAATATTTAAACACTATTTTTAAATTTATAACAAACTAACAAAATATAATCCATCAATCCGGCTTTAGTAATTACTTTACGTATTTTACTATGGTAAATTTTGTTGAAAATTATATATTAATAAAATTTCAGAACTTAAATTCAGAAAAAACTTAAATAAGAGGTGCTTAAAAATTTTCACTAATTCGTAATCAGCAATTGCAAAATCTGTACTCAGTATGGGGAAAAGATACCTGCAAAAAATTAGATCAATATATATTCAGTCTAATATCTAACAATTCTTCTTCTTCTTTACTTACACTACGGCCTGTTACAAGCCAAGACCGTCTCAAAAGGCTTCCCTCCAACAAATCCGATCAGATGCCACAGTCCGCCAACGATGCTTTTAAAGTCGTGAGATCTTCTCCTATCTCAGTCAATCCAACTTGCAAGGCCTACCTCTTTCCTAGTCCCTCTGCATTTGTAAAAGTGATCTTTTAACAGCTCATATTATCACATCTAAAAAATGCCCAAGCCATCTGATGTGAAAAGATTTGATTATTATTTTATTATAATTTGATTATTAAAGCTATTAAGCTACAAGCGAGCATAATTTTTACTATTTTTGTTGCATATATTTTACAGAGCTAAATCTAAGTAAACGCCTGGTTTATTAAGAATAGATAGCAAGTCTTCAATAAAATATGTATTCCAAACTGCTGCGTTATAGGAATGCTTTAACGTTTTATTTATTTTAAATTAAAAAAATCCAAAATATAACAATCACTTGTATTCAAACCTTTGAACAGCTACATAAATGGGAAACATCCTTGTTACTACAAATCTTTTAGCATAATTATTGAGTATTAGGTTTTAATGAAGCAGAAATTTAAATACTATGCATATAATCTCTTACCATATTGTAATTAGTACATCGATTTTTTCTGTGCTTTTCTGAAAATTCGTTTTATAAAATTTAGCAAATACTGAAGGTTTAGTTTGGTTTGGTTTATCTTCTACAGTCATCTTCTGCACACGAGGGCTTCACAGACTGGGACCCAGTTTAGTGTATTCCGAACCACTACAAACATCCATGGCACCGCCGGGACTCGAACCCGAAACCTGTGATACCGAACGCCAGCCACTCGGCCATTCAGGCCCCCAATACTGAAGAGGATAGGGAATACTGAAACTTTTAGACTTTTTAACTTTATGACTTAGAGAAAAAACACTTGATAAGTTCAGTCATAACAGCAACTCTCGTTGTTCAAAGTGATCATAACCGTGACAAAGATTGGTACTTTTCCGTTAATA
>BPLR01013746.1:0-97153 GCA_021605095.1 Caerostris extrusa | reverse complement strand
GTATTACATCCCCTGGAAGCGACAAAAAATTATTCCTATAACGCGACAAATTGAGGTCGCACGCAAAAACGCACATAGCCGATCGCAATGTATTCATCCGACGCACCTATGTACCAAATTGCATCCAAATCGGTCGCAATTTACTCTCAAAAACGCTAAAACACGCTTAAAACAGCTCGCAGAGCCCCCAGAGCGTCGATTTGTGACTTAAACGCATACTTGCGAATATCTACCGAAATAAATTTGCTAGGGCAATTCTTTTTTAGGGGGTCACTTAGGGGCGTGAAACGCTATTGAACGACATCCACATTGTGGCCCTAGCACGTTAATTTCTCCCCATATGGGCACGTTGTATATCGGCACTTGCGCGATCGGGACTAGGCGAACGCATGCCCATAACTTCTACAAATAATTTCTCACAGACACGCGGTTGGTGCCTATAGATTCGTGGCGTTGTATTACATCCTGGAAGCGACAAATAAATTATTCCTATGCAACTTTTTGTGTTTCGGCCAAATGCAGTTTTTGGCCAAATTCGCACCTGAATCTGGCCATAACGCGACAAATTGAGGTCGCACGCAAAACGCACATAGCCGATCGCAATGTATTCATCCGACGCACCTATGTACCAAATTGCATCCAAATCGGTCGCAATTTACTCTCAAAAACGCTAAAACACGCTTAAAACAGCTCGCAGAGCCCCCAGAGCGTCGATTTGTGACTTAAACGCATACTTGCGAATATCTACCGAAATAAATTTGCTAGGGCAATTCTTTTAAGGGGGTCACTTAGGGGCGTGAACATCCTCTGGAAGCGACAAATAAATTATTCCTATGCAACTTTTTGTGTTTCGGCCAAATGCAGTTTTTGGCCAAATTCGCACCTGAATCTGGCCATAACGCGACAAATTGAGGTCGCACGCAAAAACGCACATAGCCGATCGCAATGTATTCATCCGACGCACCTATGTACCAAATTGCATCCAAATCGGTCGCAATTTACTCTCAAAACGCTAAAACACGCTTAAAACAGCTCGGAGAGCCCCCACAGCGCGTATTTGTGACTTAAACGCATACTTGCGAATATCTACCGAAATAAATTTGCTAGGGCAATTCTTTTTAAGGGGGTCACTTAGGGCGTGAAACGCTTGGCGTTGTATTACATCCCCTGGAAGCGACAAATTACTGAACTCTTAGCTAATAAATTAATAATTAAACCAACAGAAAAATATCAGATCTGAAAGAGATAAATTATATTACTAAAATTAAAAATCACACACACACAGAGACATATATGCTTGATTCATTTTTTTTTGGTAGGATTGAAAATGTGATGTAACCAATTATGAACCAAAATCCACCAACAACACAATTACAAAAACTAATACACAATTAAGCAGATAAAAATTCAAATATCTTACCACATCCAACCAGATGGATAGAATCCAGCATTTAACTTACTGAACTCTTAACTCTTCCTTCCAACACTGAACACGTGCAACCTCTAACAACAACAAGAAAGAAAAAAACAAAAGAGCCCAGCAATGGCCATTGAGATATCAAGGAACAAAAAAAACAACAAAGAAACAAAAGCGGGTAAAACAAACGATACCGAAAACGCATCCCCCTCCCCCATGCAATGGCGAGCGAATCAGTCAGCAAGAGATCGAAAGTGAGTGTGAGTCACAGGGAAGGGGGGAGGAACAACCCAATAACCTTCGACACTGATCACATCATCTCGTGATCACCATCCTGCGACGATGCACGGTCCATCGCCTGCGATAAATGGCGATCGGCCGCTCATCAAGGATACCAAGTTGCAGTTGCAGTTACAGTAGCTTCCGCTCCTCAACGAAAGGGTTGAGGACAAAGGAAGGGTTTTGCCTCTCTCTTTTTTTTTTTTTTTTTATTCGTTTGGTTGATTTTATTATAATTGCGCAACTCACATACAAGGAATGGGGCAGTAGTGAAATTTAATTTTGGGTTTTGGGGTTCTTTTTTTTTTGTGTGGTGGGGTGGAGTTGTTATGCCGAGTAAAAGATACCATCATCAGCTTCTTTTTTTCTTTTGTTTCCAGGTTATAGACAGTTAATGTATTTTGAAGAGAATAAAAAAAAAAAGATGGCAATGTATAGTTAGTGATAGTTAAAGTTATTCGAGGTGTAGGTGGGGAGATGGATTGTTTCATTTTTATTTATAAATAACTTGAATGTAATGTGTCAAAGATGATATAAAGTGAAGTTAACTACTGATGATTGCAGATATTCTTTTGATTCATAGAATGAAGTACATCAATATAAGTGCATGATCAGGTTAATATTTTCAAATCTTGCGTCGTATAATAAAAAATCTTTGCGCAATAATTTTATTTATTAGTTTGATCAAGATATTTTACTTGTGTTAAAACCCTGGTACAAAAATTAAAAATAATAATAACAATAAAAACATTTGTACATCTAATGCAATATTCAATTTCTTTATTAAAAAATATTAACAAATTTAATTTTCACTAGATCTCGTTATTACCTGATATTATATGTTCCAATAATTTTATAACTATCAAGAGAAAAAAAATTGATTTCATGGTGTTATATTTTTCTGAAATGAAATTATTCCACGATTTTAATTATTAAAAACGTCACGTTCAAGGTTAACAACATGAACAACTTCTTAAATAACAAGCAATAAGATTAATAGCTTCAAATGAAAAATTATTTCATTGACTTAATTATTAGTAGGGCCTGATCGCCGAGTAACTAGAGCTCTGGCGCTACGTGCCACAGGCTTTGGGCTCAAGTCCCGGCGGTGCCATGGATGTCAGTAGTGACTCGGAATCCACTTTAAATCGTAGGTCCCGGTATACTATAACTGTAAGAGAGTTGAGCATAGCGCTGACAACCCTACCCCGTAAAAAAAACCCATTTCTTATCTCAAAATCTAATAGTAGGTAGACGGCCTTGGCCCACCCTGGGGCTGTTGCGCCAATGAAGAAAAATTATTACTACTTTTCTATAGATTATTGTTTCGGTACTTTTAAAATTACATTTAGTGAATATGGTCTTTTCTATCTGTAGAAAAAGGTCTTAATATACTCTTCTAAAATCAAAGCAGACTCAGACAACAGAACACTCTGTTTTTAATATACGATTCAAAAGACAAAGGCGTGAAAAAAAAAAAATATTACATAAACATGAGAAATTATTTTTAGTAAAAATTAGAGTGTAAAAATTTCTGCAAAGGAAAGCCAATTTTCATAATAAAAATAGCCTGACGAATTAAATTTAGATTGTTCTGAATTTAATAAATTCGTTCTGCTGCGTCAACTTCTTGCGCGGATAAAGTAAACACTTTTCACACAATTTTATAACCTTAGCTATTAACTTCACTGGATGCGTTAGAATTGCGACGTACATCTGTCGCTTTTTCAAACAAACACAAAGGACTGCCTCAACTGTATTTTGCATGATTTACTACATACACCACACGGTGCAAAAAAATTTTAATACTCAAGATAATGGCAACTGTAAAAACAAAACTAACTTACCTTGGGATGTATAGTGAAATGAACAAACAACGATTAATTTTCAAAAAAAATAAATTTAACAGTGAGGAAGAGCTTAACGGTAATATACTAGAAACATCTGCGAGGCATGTTCTTCGAACTTGGAATAATTAAATAATTTATCCCGGGGCCTGATGGCCGAGTGGTTAGCGCTCTGGCACTCGGTACCACAGGTATCGGTTTCGAATCCCGGCTGTGTCATGGAAGTTTATAGTAGTTCGGAATCCACTTTAAACCGCAGGTCACAGTCTCATATGGCTGTTGGGCGTAAGATTGATTTATTTAGTAATAAATAAACCCTTATTACTATTTTTTTTACTTCTTTCCACAGCTATGTTCCATTTCAAATATTTAGTTTGTTACTGAGAAATTAAATGTTAGCATACATAGAATAGAAAGAAAAGGTAAGCGTTAACGTTACACATTTACTAAAATAGATTGCAATTTAAAAAGGGGTCCTGATGGCCGAGAGGCTAGCGCTCGGTACCGCAGGTTTGGGGTTCGAATCTCGGCTGTGCCAAGGATGTTTGGAGTGGTTCGGAATGCATTTTAAACCCGGTCCTAATAAAATCGTACAGCATTGTGGGGGGTAGTGTTACTCGCGTCCGTGGCATATCTTCCAGCTTACACGTGCGCCCTGTGTAGTGCTAAATGAGTAACAGTAGTGCAGCCCTTGCTTATGGCATAAAGATTAACTGTCTGTATTGCCAGCTGCATTAGAACAGCAACAAATAATTTATCCCGAACTACTTTACAATGACGAAATTTTTTCAGACTGAAAAATCCATTACTTAGCAATAAATTTTTTATTTATTTATTTAATTTATTTATTCAATAAAAACAATAAAATATATTTATGCTCCTTTTTTACCGGATACTTTTATGGATATCAATAGTTACGCATGCACTTATCATGGAGAGCCTTAAAAAACCGCAAAATGCGTAGCATGAAAGATTCGAGAACAAGAAATGATATATATTTTACGCTACCATAACGCTCCATTAGGGAACATTAACGGACAATAAACACACGCCGAACTCTCTATAATCCAGAGGGAACAGTAAGTCACAAACGGGGGTGGAATAAGCGTGCGGGGGGGGAGTAAAAGTTAAAGAACGGAAGCTATGACAGGCATTCGACGATCGATATTGAAAGTAAAAATAAAAAATATATAACAAAAATCACTTCACTGCACCAGGGGATTAAGAAAAGAAAAAAAAAAAAAAAAAACTAATAAAATAGAATGGCATAAAAAAAAAAATTTGCGGGAAAATTTAAGAAGAAAGACCTGAATGGGGTGGGGAGAAAATGAACAGAAAAAAAAAAAAAAAAAAAAAAAGAAAAGAAAGAATCCACTTCGTTTATTGTTTCTCCTTCAATTATTCAGAACACTATTGATGACTCTAGAATAAAACGGTGATTTTTTTTTTTTTTTTTGCCGAACATTTTTATTATTATTATCGTCTGACGACTGCGTTATTGAGTGTGGGAGGGATGAGACATGGGGGGGCACAGTACTCGGGGAAAAAAATGTCAGCAGTGTTTTTTAACGCTTTCTCAATTACCTTCGAAAAGAGAAGGTGGCAAAGGGGGTAACACACACTGCATTTTTTTTTTTTTTTTTTTTTTTTTTTTTTTTTTTACAATATATTTTTTTAGGTAGATTTTTTTAATGGCATTAGCGTGCATCTTTAGCGAATTTTTAACATTGTATAAGTAAAAAAAAAACATTTGGGTTTTGTTTTTTCCTTTTATCTTTGACTTTTTTTTTTTCTCTCTGATTTTTTTTTCCCCAAGACGGAGTTGGAATATTTCCTGACAGGAAAAGAACATTGTTTTCCACATTCATGGACGAAACGGAATTTAGAAATGTTTGATAATAAATACAAAAGTAAAATATGCATTAATATATATAAATCAAGTTGTCATTGTACGAGTTTCAATACACTTTTAAAGTGTGTAAATTTTTTATTACATTGGAAATATTTTAAATTTATTATGTAAATGTCATCAAAATGTGTTAATATTGTTCTAAAATATTTGAATATTTTTGGAATGCTTTATTTCATGATTCAGAAGTTCCCATTCTGGGGATAAAAATATACCTAAACAACTAAACAAATATACCTAAACTTACAAATAGTTAATCATTAAGCCCAATATTAGTGAGACACTTCATCTAAAACTTTTGTATTTAAAATATGTTCCTTATGCTAATCAAGTACTTTATTTATATATATTAATACAACTAAGATCATGTCAAATGTATTTCACAAATATAAGCTTTAGCCGTTGTTTAACACATTGTATTCACTCAAATATAAAATTTCAGAAAAAAAAAAACTGCTGCTTATCTATCTATCGTTTGGAAGGTTTTAAAAATTTATAATTTAAAAATTCAATTGATAATGATCTTATGCGAATAATTTTTCCAAAGCAAAATGTTTCTTTGATAATTTTTGGCATGACAAAATGACAATCCAAATTAATATTCATGGTAAAAACACAAGCAATGAGAAATAACAATATGCATGAATTTAAAAACTATTATTGTAAATGGAAACTATTAACAGAAGAATCCACATATATATATATATATATATATATATATATATATATATATATATATATATATATGTTGTTTCTTATTCCACTTGGTAGACAGCAACATCTAGACCAAGTCCAAGAACTATGTGATCAAATGGAAGGAGTTAAAGAGGAGCAGCTTCTTATGTGATGGAGCACCCTAGGTAGAAGTCTGACTTGGTTCCTTGACGCTGACTTTTAAGAGGTAGGGTTGTCAGCCCTACGCTCAATTATCTACAGTCATATTAGACCGGGACCTACGGCTTAACGTGGATTCAAAACCACTACAAACGTCCATGGTACTGCCAGGATTCAAATCTGAAATCTGTGGCACTGAGCTCTAGAGCGCTAGTCACTCGGCCATCAGCCCATATACTATATATATATATATGTGTGTGTGTGTGTGTGTGTGTGTGTGTGTATAAAATGAATTTTATTATGAAATAGGATTAATATTTTAGCTCAAAAACTAATAACTAGATTTCTTTTTTATTTATGAAACAATTAATTAATTAATTTCATAAAAATAAAAAAACAGTAATTAATTTTTTTAGTAAGACAATGGTATTTGTCTGGTTTGGTTTGTTGTTCTACGGTAATTTTGTCCACACTGTGGGTTATTTAGACCAGGACCTACAGTTTAACGTGGAGTCCGAACTACTAACAAATATCCATGTCATCCCTAGAATTCAAACCTGAAGTCTATGGTACCAAAGGCCAGAGCGCTAGCCAATTGGTCAACAGGCTGCAGGCACTTGTTTGATCGTGTGTAATTCACTTATCAATTTATAAAGCGAAAGTAAAATTAAAATAAATTTTTGTTTCAATGAACGCAAATACCGTTCAACTGAATGCATTTTTGTAGCCAAGGCCATAACTAAATAAAATTCAACAAAATTTATTTAAATAAAATAAAAAAAAAGATGTATTGGGTAGGCATCTTGAATGACACAACAGAAGGTGCATTTCAAAAACCCCAAGAGAGCCAAGTTCAAATGGACGGGTCAGAGATTGGCGTGCATTTCTCCTTCTGTGAGAGAGAGAAAAAAAAAAAAAAAAAAAAAAAAAAAAAAAAAAAAAGCCAAGTGGTAGTAGCCTGAGAAAAAAGCAAGCAGCGAAATCTGACAAACGTGGATAATAGAAATCGGAGGTCTTGAACAAAAGGGCAGAGATGACAGACGGCGCAGAATTGAACAAAATAGCAGGGGGCTATTGAGCCAACCGGATCTGGACGAACGGCGTGCTTCGATTGTGTTCAAACATTGGTAAAAAGGAAACTAATATATCTTAATTCCGCCTTGGGGCACGCGGAGGAACAATTGTTACGATCTAATTACATTTTGATTTTCGAGACAACCAATGCATCAGTCCTTCGATCTTGTCTTTTCTTTCTTCAGTCCCCAGTCGAGGAAGAAGAGAAGACCGTTTTTCTTGAAGAAGGGGAAAAGCTGATCAGAATGACGAGCGTGAAGACGTCGGCAAGATCTCGAAACAATGGTCATCCGCACCTGTGGATTGCTTTTCGGCCCAGCGTGGGGATGATGGCCCAGGCTATTGATGCAAATATGGATTACGCAGGAGTTGAGCATCCACAAAAGTCGAATGCGAATTCTGAAATCCTGTGGCCCCAGGGGGAAGAAATGCTTCTTCACGGATGTCCCTTTTGAAAAAATCCCCTCACATGATTTTCTTTCAATTACTTGCAATTTTTTATAATGCAGATCTTATAAAGGAAGCCGATACCAAATCAACAGATTTCGGCTTCGGCTGAAATGGTGGATCAAAAGGAACCGCTTTATGATGTGTAAAAGCTTGCACAGGAGGGGCTAGGAAGCATTCTCAAGGATTAAAAGAAAAATTACATTATTGCTACTGTATTTTAGTCGTTGCAATATTCAAATAACATAAAATGAGTAGCAGCCATTAGCTGAATTTTTTTTTAGTTCCTGCCCCAAGGGTCAGACCTGATTAAACTGGGTTAGCCTAGTTACATAATGTATTATTATGTAAAATGTGTTAAAAGCAGTAACAGTAACAAAGAGGTAAATATAAATGTATTGTTTCCTATTTATATCATTGTTATATTTGGAATTTAAAAATGAAGAAAAAATTCTTTTTGTTAGTTTTTAATTTCCTATTATCATTTGTGAATTTTTCGTTATAATAATCGTATACTGTATTGTGAATTTCCCAATTTGGAGATAAAATGTTGGTATGTTGTATATCTTAATTGGTGTAATCTATGCAAAATACTAATCTTATAACTAAAACTGTTGACATTTCATTGTCATACTTGTATGGGAAGAATACAGAAATAACCAAATCTGAAAGCGAATGAATATTCTTAATTATATTATATATATATATATATATATACTATATGTGCGTGTGTGTATTGTTGGTACAAAATATACTAATGACAAAATTTATATATACTTAAAAATCATACAAAATGACAAATTAGAAAGTAATGGGTATGTCTGTACTTATATAGATGTCTGCATGTATCAGCACATGCACACGACCTCCAAAATAAGTGAAAATATAATATATACAATATGCAAAATTTAAGATATGTAGGAATTTAAGACTATTAAATGAACTGTCTCAAAGTATGAATTTTATGTAATCTTTTATTTTTTTATCGTAAAACATTTGTTGTTCTATTCAAACAATATCATCACAGCTATCGTTGTTGTTGTTGTTGTTTTTGCTGTTATATTCGAATGAACAAAAAATTAAATAGACAATTATAGTAACTCAAATTAGTATATAATAATTCTGAAATTACAGCATATTTTCATGTCCATAAAATGAACGAAAGGGCTCAAAATTAAACTTCAAATATTACACTTTAACAACCACGATAGACTTCAGCTCGATTATTAACCCCCACTGCACACCTATTGAGTTTCAACCAAAACGAATCCACCCATTTATCCACTGCCATTCCAGTAAGCAAAATAATTTATTTTTTTCTTTTATACCCCTCAAAGGGAGGCCGAAAACAATTGGTTTTGAATCATCAGAATCCTTTATACAACACCCACTGTGACATCCCTGATCAAATATTTTAAAGCACTTATATTCTGGAATTTCGCGGATGTGCATATTTTCCCCGCCCCGAGTAATTAGTTTTCCACCACCGCCAGGAGAACACCAGAGGTCTTGGCGGTGTGTGTAATCCAGCCACAAATTCGCCTGATCGCGTCAAGATTCCATTAATGGCGGCACACGGAATTCCAAAAAATTGCTGGTAACGAGATTTTCTCCCGTTTACTACACCCCACCATCGTGTAAGTATTAACAGCTCGACTCCCAAACCTTTCCCAGCAAATAATGTTTGCGGATAATACAGCGACGATTCAAATTGTAGTAATAGGAAAGGAAAGGCGGTTGTTGAGTTTTGATATCTGTTAATACTTTTCGCCTTCTTGTTCCAGAAGACGTGACGTAAGCGCACGTGCGTTTAATTGGTTGGGTAGAAACCCCGCGAAGTCGCATTCCAAAACCGATGGTGTTCGAATGTTTATTCCATTTCAGTTCATTTTCGATGACGTCGCTGCCACATTGAAAATTCCTTTTCCAAAATATTTGGACTCTAACGATACTAAGTCAAACTTTTTCTCCTGTTTGATAAATTTTTAGATTGTAAAGTGTGGAGTATATGATTTTAATGACTGAGCGTATTCTAAGTTCTATTTTTTTGATCATTTTCTACTAATTAGAACTGGATTTCATATAAAGGCATTTACAAAATATTAATGTACAATTGGAAAAGAAAAGTTAAAAATGTTTTAAAGATAATTTGTTATTTCGCACATCATTTAATTTCCTTGTAAAGTCGCATTCCAAAACCGATGGAGTTCGAATGTTATTCCAGTTCAGTTCAGTTCAGTTCCTTTTCGATGAAATTTCGAAATATTTTTACTTTAACGATAAGTCAACTTTTTCTTCTTTTTTGATAGATATTTGGATTGCAAAGTGTGGAGTATAGCATATGATTTTAATGACTGAGCATATTCTAAGTTCTTCCAAGTTCTATTTTTGATCGTTTTCTACTAATTAGAACTGGATTTCATATGAAGGCATTTAATAAATATTAATGTACAATTCGAAAAGAAAAGTTTAAAATGTTTTAAAGATAATTCGTTATTTCGCACATCATTTAATTTCCTTGTAAAGTCGCATTCCGAAACCGATGGAGTTCGAATGTTTATTCCATTTCAGTTCGTTTTTGATGATGTCGCTGCCTTCGTTAAAATACCTAAATATTCTTCCAAAATATTTTGACTCTAACAATAAGTCAAAAAATTTTTTTTCTTCTTCTTTTTGATAGATTTTTGGATTGTAAAGTGTGGAGTATATGATTTTAATGACTGAGCAAGTTCTTCCAAGTTCTATTTTTGATCGTTTCTACTAATTAGAACTGGATTTCATGTAAAGGCATTTAATAAATATTAATGCCCAATTCGAAAAGAAAATTTTTTGAAAGCTACTTATAGCGAAGTAGCTTTCAAAAATTTGAATTGAATTGAATTTGAAATTCAATGAATTTCCTTGTAAAGGCTACATTGTTTTTCAGCAGAATTTAAAAATTCATAAGCACACTGATAATATATTATAATGCAATTTTAAATATTTAAGACTAATTTTATTTATTGGAATAATTCAGAATTCTAATTAAGCACACAATAATTTAAAATATATTATGCATATTTAGCTGTTCTTTATTCAAAACAAAAATTTTAAAGTTAATTTAATTACAGCATAAAAATAATTTAATTTTAAAATAAAAAATAAAAGCAATAAAAGTCACAAATTTCATATAACTTACTTATTCTTGCAAATTACTACTTTTTTTTTTTTCCTTATGCAGCTAAAATTTTGATATGAAATTGAATTTTATTTTAATTTAAAAATATTATTATTACCTAAAATAATTTTTTTTACAAAAACTCTTTTATACATTAAATCAATATTCATATAAAATGATTCAACGAAATATTTTTTAAATAATACAAATTTTGTAATTAATTAAATAATTCACCAATTAAAAGGCATTTGAAATATTAAAAATGAGCTTATATTACACGGAGGTAATCTATGTGTATTATAAAGCAAGAAATTTAAGTGTCTCTATTTAGTATAACTTAAACTATAATACTTAGATATCTAATTTTTGTTCAATATTTTTTTTGTTTCTTCCATAAAAAAAAAAAAAAAATCATGAAAATTCTCAATTGATTTTTTATTTATATATTGTAATTTAGGGCCACATATATATCAACGCATATATACATAACAACGTATATTAATTTTTTATAGCAATTTATATTAACAGAAATAAAACTTTATTGCTTTAAGGACGTGTGAAATGATCGACTGTATAATGTATTCTAGAATATTGTTCTGCTTAACAATTACAAGTAGGAAATGAAGTATTATTCTTTACGTTTCTTATACACAGTTAAATTCCAAAATTCGTATTTTATATCTTTTTCATTTAAAATTTATTAAATATATTCCTATTTTTTTTTAATTAAACCTTTTCATCATCATCATCATCATTGACGTAACAGCCCCATGGTGAGCCAAGGCCGTCTGCCCACTGGCAGATTACGAGACGAGAGATGTTTTTCTTTTACTGTGTAGTGCTGTCAGCCCTACGCCCAATAACCATATTAGACTGGGACCTACGGTTTAAAGGACTACGGACCGAACCACTCGGCCATCAGGCCCACTTAGTAAAATAAAAATATATTATGTTATTTACTGAAGCCGAACGACGCCAAAGAATATATGAGCTAATAATAGAATAATAATAATATAATTTCACAATTTAAATTTTGCAAACACTCTGTTCCGCAAGACTTTAAAAAAAAAGAAAAAATGTTCACATGAAATTAAAATGTGATATATCAGAATCCAATTGCGCACCAACAACAAAGCTGCGCAAATTATGCGCAATCTATTCCATTCCTCTAATTTATCTTCTTATTTCGAGAAAACGAGACGCTTCAGGGTGAAGAACTGTTGGAAGCACTAAAGAAGAAAAAAATATATATATATCCCAGTTAACTGTGGGGCGTCATTAGAAGTAAAGCGCACGTGCAGTGAAATTTTTGGAATGTGCCGCTCAGGTAATTAAGAGTTTGATATTGTGGGGGAGGGGGGGGAAGGTCGATCCAACCCCCCTTTTTTTTTTTTAAAAAGCACATCTACCTGCTTGCTTCGGCTAGTCATTAGTGACTTAAAGTTGAAGGACACTTTCAATACAGGTCAAACGCTAATGTCGTTTTGTCCTGGGATGCTCGGTTTTTTTTATATTTTTATTATTATTTTTCTTCTTTTCTCTAGTATTAGTGTTGTTTAACGATTATTTCTCTCCCCCCCTCCCCCTCTTCTCTTTTCATTATTCTGGAGGTAGGGAAAAAAAAAAAAAGAAGGCGATTGGGTCGTAGGAATGCGCCCTGGGAGGTTTACGGCAATTCTGTGACCTAGGTCCACCCGCTATTGTAGACCAGATAGCTCAAAAAAAAAGAAACTCAGCCGCATCATTTTTTTTTTTTTATTATTACATTATTTTTATGATTATGCTTTCGTTATATTGCCTACCCCCATATAGCAGCTGTTTTGATGTCTACCGCCACAGAAAAAGAAGTGTTTTGACGTTTTTATTGGCACTGTTTGCTGTTGGTGTGAATAGATTTTGATTTTTCTTTGGGGGAAATTTAATCCATTTGCATCACATTGGGATTTATTCACTACTTTTATTGATTATGTTAATAGATATTTTAATATAATATTAATAGACATATCAATTAGGTATATTTTTATGGTTATGTTAATTAAATTAGGCTCATGTAAATTTAAATATTGAAGAAATTTTTAAAAATAGATGCAGACGAGAATAGTATAAAAATATTGTATAATACAGGTATTGCCTGATGGTCAAGTGACTAGCGGTCTGTCGTTCGGTGCCACAGGATTTTTGGGCCATGGATGTTTGTAGCGGTTCAGAATCCACTTTAAACAGTAGGTCCCGGTCTAATATGATTATAGAGCGTTGCGCGTAGGGCTGACAACCCTACCCCGTAAAAAGAAAACATCTCCTGTCACGAAATCTGCCAGTACGGCAGACGGGCTTGGCCCACCATGGGGCTGTTGTGTCGATGAAGAAGTATGTAAGTTAATGATGTATGATATACGCTAAAATATTTTTTTGTTTGTGCTAAATTTGAAATTTTTAATTGATTTTTAAATTTATAATTAAAAATGGCAAAGAAATAAAAAATTTGTAAATAAAATTCATTGTCTGTTATTTTTTTTTTTTTGTACGTACACAAACTTATATATAATTTCAGCAATAATTTAAAATATTTATTTACTTTGAATTTCATAATCAAAATGAAAAAGAAAAATATTTTTTGAATGAAATGGCATTTGAATATTTTCTGAAATGAGACTATGAAGAGAGAGAGAAAAGGCATATTATGTAAAAACTTTCTTTTAATTTCATTTATTCTAATGGAATTAAACTTTACCACACGAAAAGGCTCATATAAGCTAGAAAGATTATTTTTATTTTTATTTACTTGTTCCATGACAAAGCAATTTAATACTTATCGAAATGTTCATTAACATCTTTTTTGAAAAAAAAAAAATCAAAATATTACAATATTTACAAAAACTACTAATGATGCAAAATGAAAAGATAAAAACATGAAACAATTATGGAAAATATTGTTTTTACCGAATGTTGAAGTGGCATCTTAAGTTCCATCTAACTTTAAGTACCTTACAAAAAAAAAATTTCAAGCTTTGTTTTATCAATTAATTGAAAAGCTATTTTTTATAGGTATACGCTAAAAAAAAAAAAAAAAAAAATAAAAACAATAACAGAAGATATAAGTTTACCTTACAAAACGTGAAAGTTAAATTTTTATTCATTTACTTATTTTCTTTGTCGTCATTCAAAATCATTAGAAACCTCCAAGTAAATCAATTCCCACAACGTCCAAGAATATCCACTTTCATCAACACAAACCCTCTTTTTGGAAGACTTTTTAAAATACTAGGGGTCGACGCAGATGGGGCTGGAAAGGGGAAGGGGGTGTAGAAGATGAAAAGTCATTCCATTCGAGCAAAAAGAACAAAAAAAAAATTCGAGAGAGAGTTCTTTTTGAAAACTTCTCCCTTTTCTTGACATGATTACGAGCAGCGCTCAATTAAGACCATCGAGACAAAGAAGAACATCCAAATAAAATAATAATAATAATAATACTAATATAAATGAAAAGAAATAAAAATATTCCAAAAAAGAACAGAAAACGATCTTTTCGGGGAAGGAAAGGGGTTGAGAAGAGCGAGCGGGGTTGTGTTCCAGCACCCAAAACGAAAAATTATAAAACTCTTTTAAGCGTGAAATGGTCCGAGAAAGAAATAGAGCGCACAGTTAAATTTGTGGCGATTAATTATTCTTATTTTCTGGAGAGGAGAGGACCGTTTTTAGTCCTAGCTGAATTGTCTCAAGAACAGTTTTTCTTTGTCTCTGGAAAACCTCCCCCTCACCCCTTTATCATTGTAATTTTAGAACTTTTTCACCCACCAACCCCCAAAATAAGGGTGTTTTTTTTTTTTCTGAGCATTCGTTTTCAAACCATTATCGCTGATACAATTTTTTTTTTTTTTTTTAAATTTGTGTTTCTTTAGAATTTAATGAGCGAACTATTTTTTTTTTTTTTCACCACATTTGGTTATTCACGCCAAATTTTATTTATTTATTTACTTTAAAAAAAAAAATTGGCGCCATTATCTATTTGAAGCATCTTTTTTGTTTATATGTATGCGTAAAGATCGAATTAATGTTATTGTAAACTTCAATTACACGTGAATTTAAGAGATTTATAGACACAAATCAATATCTGTACGTTTAGACAGTAAAATTCACATGAAGATTCAACACATTTAAAACTTTCCAAACATCCCCATGGTATTTTTTATACAAATATTTATGAAATTAAAAAAGAATTTAAAATATTGATTTCATTTTAATATAGTTAAAATGAAAAAATATTTCTAGCAAATTCAACAATTTCAATCATAAATCTTTTTTAATTTGATGAGTTAATTCATCAACATAATTTTCATACGTTGACATTAATAACAAAATACAGTTTTAAAAACAATTACAAATACTGTAACAACTACAAATATTATAACAATTACAAAAATACTTTTGAAAAATATAAATTAGAGAAAATCGTATTAAAGTGCAAAAACAGTTTTACATTGAATTTGTATTAAATATTATTTTCATTTATTCTCACATATCGATTGATAACATTGAGGATAGTTAAATATTTTATATTAGATATTTTAGGTATTTAAATTAATCCATTTAACAGAATTTCATCTTTAATCTAAAGATCTATAGTCCATGTTTTAGAGGATGAAAAATTTAATATTCCTTAACTTTACTTAATTCAGGTATAGCAGAATATTATTTAAACCAATCGTTTAATTATTTTTATTAATAAGAGAGGACTATTACGATGGGAGAATAAATTATTAAGTAAAAAAAAAAAAAAACATTAGAAACTGAATATAAAAATATTAAAGGAATGTAATTAATTACACTAATAAATACATCTACAAATTATTTTTTATTATGAAAAAATTACAAAGACTTTTATAGAAATTACTACGACTTTTTTCCTTTTTCAGTCAAATAAAAAACTATTTATATTAATTAATTTCCTGGCGGTTTCACCATCAATTTATTGTTAAACACCATCAATTTTAATGTTTCAATTTCGAAGTTAGACACTAACCTCATACTTCTGTTATACTGATAATTTTTGTAAGGTAAAAAAAATTATTTATCAACGTTTAATTCATTGCTAACTTGGTAATTTTTTTCTTTTTAAACATCGTGTGTTTTTTTTTTTTTTTTGTTTCCCCCTCCTGAATTAACGAACAAACTATAATTCAAATAAGACATAAGAAATAAAATGAAAAAAAATATGTAAAAATGCGGTATTATTTTTTTACATGAAATAATAATGTTTTTAAATATCCTCAATGATTATTTTCTTTAAGTATATACAATATATATATATATATATATATATATATATATATTATATATTTATATTACGCTTATATACTTATATGCGAGTAATATATCACTGCAAGTATATAAGAGTAATGTAATTCTTATAAATATAAAATAGATTTATTTATGTGGGTATATCTAATCATAACTTAAAAACTATAACTCTTAAAAGCAAAATTTTTTAATTTATTAATTCGTTCCGAAAATCACAAAAAAAAAAAAATTATTTAATAATTTTTAATTAAATATAAAGGTTATTTTGTATTGTCACCAGATAGAAGTCGCGCTGAAAATCTGACTGGTGCCATTTGGTATGTCATTACAAAAAAATTAGAGTATTAGTTAAACTATAATTTCCAAACTAATATTATTATATACTTAAGAATCAGTGCTGACAGATTAAAAAGGCTTGGTTTGATTTGGTTTGTCGCTCTAAGGCCATTTTTTGCACACTTTGGGCTAATTAGACTAGGACCAACAGTTTAACGTGGATTCGAAACACTAAAAACATCCATGCCACCGGCCTGTAGTACCAAAAGCCTGAAGCCTGTAGTACCAAAGACCTACTTAACGTTTAAATCTTTAATTCTGATTATATAAATTTTTAACAAAATTTAAAAAAACTAAAAATGTTTTAAACTATGCAACACCGTTCTTATATCTAGTTTAATTAAAAAAATTTTTATTTAAGATATAAATGTTAAAATCAAACCTTTGGGAAAATTAAAGTAAAAATAAAATTAATGACATCTTTAAGTTTAAAAATGAACGGACAAATGAATCCATTAATTTTAAAACCCCACCACTTTCATTTACAAACTGCAACTTTTAAATCCATGCACATTCAATCGTTTCCATAACAGATCAGTGCATAAATCTAACACAGACCCAAATTTACAGTGAAGTACCTTCAAAATATTGCAACATATATACACCAGTAATTGCCCGTTTGGGACCACATGAGACCAACTTACCGTTTACTTAATTAATATCTCTAAATCAGGAAAAAGAATTTCCAATTAATGCTGGTAGATAAGTCTTTACAATCCGATATTCATCTCTCCAGTCTTAATTTTAATTAAGTCAAATTATCTTAATGAATGTCCCCCTCAACTCAAATTCAATGCTTGTAAAAGTTAAAAAAAAAAAAAAAATATTAAGAAATAGAAAAGGAAAAGGATATAAGGGAGGGGGAGGGTGAGCTTAAACGAACTATTTGACACTAACAAATCGTTCGTTCTGAGAGTACACCCATCCAGAAGATAGGCCCCTTTATTTTAAAAAGGGGTGAAGAGAGGGAAGGGGGGTGAAGGTCCCTCATTGTCAGAGAGGATAATTTTTTCGTTTTTCTCTTTCTCTCTCTCTCTTTCCGCCATCTTGCGCATATTTCGCATCACGTGATTTTTAATTCCAGAAAAATAAGCGGAGTAAATGAAAAGCGAACCGCTCTGAACCAGAGAGAGAGAAGAAGGGGGAAAAATAATAATTAAAAAATAAATTTTCGTGGAAAAAATAAAATAAAATAAAAAATAAAATTATAAAGTCCATCTTTTTAACAATTTTCTAGTTAGGAACATGGACGATTTAACACGAAAAAGGGAAATGAGAGAGATAGAGAGAATGGGGGCCCAGCGCCCAGCAATGCTGGAGTTCTTAATGAAATTGCGAGTGCAGTCGACCGCATCGACGCTTTTGGATGGGGTCTTTGTGGTTGGGAGTTTCTCTCTTTCTGGGGGTTGCCTACTCGAGACAGAGAATCGAGATGACTACGCAAGGCATGGGCATCATTAAAAACTCTAGCAGCACACACAGGCACACAGGCATAGCAGCAGTAAAAGTACCTTTCTGGTAATTCGAATAGGGGTTTGGTTTTGCTTTTGCAGAGGTTAATTTTCTACCTACCCTTTTCACGGAGATATGTGTTTACGCAAACACGCTGCGATGATGGTGTTTTGATTGCGTGAATATATGTTTATATTTCATTTTCCAGAAAGGAGAAGAAAGGATTTTCGTTCATGCTGTGTGCAATGAAGAAAAGAAAAAAAGAAAAAAAAAAAAAAACACATCTCGATTTTGTGAGCATTTGGTGTTTAATTAATGTTAAGAATTTTCATTTTTATTTCTTGTTGAAAAGTCGTGATGATTTTTCATTTTCATCCTTTCTTGGATCGTCTTCATAAGATCTTTTCTAAACTTTCTTAAGATTCATCTTTTGGGCTTCAAGAAAAAAGAATGTTTGAATTTGAATTAGTTAAAAATGTCTTGCAGAGAAGATAGAAATAGAAAATGCTACCATTAAAGTGATCTTGTACCAAGATAAAAGATTCCTTTTACAATTCGTTTTTACAGGGTCAACTCTTTAACAAGAGAATCGGATGTATCACACGCAAAAATTATTATGATGCTTTAATTTAATTCATAAAATTAAAAATTCGAATGGAATTCGAGATTCCACTTAACTTTGGATACTTGTTTTTCGCATCTAAAATTCATGTAGGATGCGAACTGCTTCATAAAAGGAAGTTATAAAAAATGTAGGTCGTATACAGGTATATTAAGATTATTTAAATACTTCAAAGAAATTTAACAGTTTATTCAGAAGGTAATTAAAGATTAAAAAGTTGTTTTAAAAATCATATTTATAGAATAGGTAGAGATTGAATCTTCATGTTGTTAAAGCCAACTTTAAAATGATTCTATTTCCTGTAGAATAAAGTTTATTGCGTAGTTTTAAGAAAATTAACTCAAAACAGATGTCATTATCATCAACTGATATAAAGAGATAATTGGATTCAAGTGCATACAATTTAATTAAAATTTGACTGTAGCTATGCTCATTGGGTTTTTATTTATTTATATGGAAATTAATATTAACATATAAAATATACAGAATATACAATACATAGAAATTGAATCTCATGCTGTTAAAGCCAACTTTAAAAGGATTCTATTCCCTGTAGAATGAAGTTTGTTGTGCAGTTAAAAATTAAGTTAAAACAGATTCCATTATCATCAACTGATATAAAGATATAATTTAATTAAGATTTTGTTGTAGTCATGCGCATTTGGTTTCGATTTATTTATATGGGAATTAATATTACACATAAAACATACAGCGTAAAACAAGTTTGACTCTCTGTTTAATGTGCTCGGTGACATGTTGAAAATCATGCCAAAATATAGGAAAGCATTTCGAATCGTAATTATTCCAAACAGAAAAAGTTCAAACCAGAAAAGGTTCAAAGTCGGTAGTTCAAACCAGAAAAAACAGGACTTTAATGCAAATATATATATATTTTTTAATTTTAAGCGATACTAATTCTTTACGTTAGATGATCTCAGTTAAATAAACACATGTTTAGTGAAGAATAAGATTTAAAATTCAGTGGCCACTGAGACTGTATGAGAACAAATTTCGATTGGACTAACGTCTGTTCATAATTTAAATTCGCCTCTTATGAACATGCTTTTGGTACCACAGATCCAACAAACTGAACATGAAAAATATATTTATGTATGAAAATATATTTATGTTTTTATTGTTGAGAATCAATCCCCTGTTACACTAAAAACACATATATCCATTTTTAACATTTCAAGCGGATGAGTTCTACGAAACATTTGCATGTAGTAATTCTGTCATTTTTTTTTTTTTTTTTTTCCCCCGCTCTCAGCGTCAGAAAGTTACGCATGCATAATCAAGACCCCGTAACATGATGGGAAGAGGAACATCGATTTCAATTAAAGTTTCATTGACAGTAATTAAGGGTGATGCAGCGAGTTTTAGTTTTTCCAAGTCAGCCTTTTATTGAACCACTTGTTATGTTATTAGCTTGCCCCTTCCAATACCAGCTCCGAACTGACTGGATGATGCCTTGGCTCTTTTGATGATACTCCAATGACACTTGCTCGAACTCGGAAACGACTGTCAGCGATAAATTTCGGACTGTTTGTAAAATGATTTATAGCGTCATCGCCAGAGTGGCAGTTAACAGCTATGATTACAGTGGGATGCAAGGGAGGGGGGGGGTAAAGAGAATAAAATGAACAGTATTATTTCTTTTCTGTCTCTCTTTTTTTTTTTTTTATTTTCTATTTTTTTTTAATATTATAGTTATTGTGTAGGATAGACAATATTGTGCAATTTACAAGATGGAGTATTGTACTAAAAAAATTATACGTCTCCATATTTAATGTGATATTAATACAGAGTCAATTAATCACTAACTCAATTGAAAAAGAACGGAAAAACTACAAAGAGGTTTTCTAGGAGATAGTAAATTAAGCATGACGAATCAAATTCATATCAATAAAAGATATTGTAATGACCACCAGTGAAACAATGAATTTACAATAGGAAACAAAAGGTGTTATAAAAGCAACTCCATCGACAGTTAGGTTATCTGGAGGGTGATTTCGGGGTTTCCTGCCATACGACATATAAATGCTGTGTATTTATCCCTAAAGGTCCAGCTGGAATAATTAAACTTTGAAGTTAATAATAAGCTTTAAAAATTATAAATTACATTATAACCAAATGCAATGCATGCATTCAGTGGCAATGAGTTAACGACTTTAAGTTGCAGCCTTAGATTTGAGTTACTGTAAATTTTAGCCACGATGCCATATTAATATGCCAAAATGTTTGAAAACCATATAAAAGATAGCAGCAATACAGAAGGTTATTATGATCATTCATTTACTAAACTATAATCGGACTGGTTTTTTTTTTTTTGTTGTTGTTGTTGTTTTTATTAATATTTTCAAATATACTTCATTTGTTCAGACGTTCACTTGAAGATGCCTTTTACGCATGGCAATATGGAATAGGATATTTGCTAAATTAGCTAAATATAACGAACGACGGTTCAAAAATTATTCATTTCGTTTATTGAGAAGTTGTGTTATCTTATACAGTTTTGCAGAAATTTTCAAAATTTATATTGCTTTTCATTGCAGTACTCAGAAAAATTAACTGTTTTGTTAATGATTACTATCTTTATTTTTGATACAAAGTATGTATCAGGAAAGAATGTAACATAAAAGCAAAGCTGCATTATTGATATCTTGCTATTCATTATGCTGTCTAATAATTTTGTGCTACTCAGAATCATTTTTAGAAAATAATTTGCGGAAATAATTTCAGGATCCACAAAAAATATCTCCAACTAAATAACAAAAGTGTATATTCTCAATTCATTCTAATACAACTGACCAATTATCAATAATAATGTAGTTTAGACTTAAGAGCAATATTTATTCAACTTAACTAAATCAAATGCTCCCCCGACCACTTAATTAGCAACTATGAATTGGATTAAGCCCACTATACTATTAAAAGAAATGGGCACACTTTGATGACATCCAATCCTCTACAAGACGACTCCACTTAAAAAAGTCTCAATGCTAGATTTTTCCGTTCCGCCATTAATGATCATATTCAGAATTGTTTCCCTTAATCGGTAATATGACACAGGAAATGAGACAATTATCCACCGCAGAAATACAGCTCCTATCCATCCCAGTCAATTGAGAGGATACTAAGGTAACCTTCGTTCTGAGTCTGGAATTCAAGTCGAATTAACTAATCCTTTGAATTAACTTGAGAGAGGTTTTGCGCAGTTGTTGATCAATTTATCTTTTGCAAAGTGTGGGGGAGTATAGCCGGCAATTATAGCCCACAATTACCAACCGAATGAAGCACGCGACAGACTGACATCCCACCCACCCCTTCTTAACTTTGGGATGCACGAATCGGTCAACCTACGCTTCACCAGTGGACGGTGCACTTGGCACAGGGTTGTCGCGCCAAGCAAAAATCGCCAACTTGGTTCTAGGTTTCTTTTATTTTTGTTTTTTTATTTTTAAATCTGTTATGCTCGGTGGTCAATGTGACAGCGGTGGATGCGGCAGGGAGATTCAAAACAATACTTTGCAACTCGAGCAGTACTTTTGGTCTATTCTTTGGAGGATGATTTAACGGAAGTAGGTAGCTGCAAAAAAAAAAAAAAAAAAAAAAAAAAAAAATTGGACGACAGTGACGCGCCAATGCGTAATTGCACGGTTACACCCATTTAAAAGTACTATTTGAAGACAATTTGACTTTGGGCCATTCAAAGAGATTCCATACTGTGAGTTGGGTAAAGGTAGCTAATGGTAGCCGTTTCAATTAAAGACAGGAATTTCTAACAGCAAGCGGTTGGCGTGTATTGCTAAAGTTTTTCATGTGTAAAATTAATATTGCCGAAGTAATTAGCTTAAGTTTATCGATGGTAGAATCCAGTTAAACAAAAAATTTCATAATTTTAATTTAAAACACTATTCATTTTTATTTTACAAAATGTAATAAAATTTTTTTATTTAACTTCTCTTCATACGTGGTTTAAAAAATGGAAAATTTAAAAATTATAAGAGATCTTATGAATTTTAAATATTTTTTAGAATTTTTGTCTAGTAAATTTTGTGTTGATAAACTTTGATCCGGATGAACATATACAATATAAAATTTTCGACATTAATTATATTAGACGGTTTTACTTTTTTTTTTTATGCAAAAGTTAATTACTTCCTTTTAGACATAAGTAAATTTATGAGGAAAATATGCAATATTAAGATTCAACAAAAATATGACTTATTAGTTACAATAATGTAATTTGACTTAAAGTTGATTTTGCATATACGAAAAGTCTAAGAATGTAATACCTTCTGACAAGTGATTTAAAAATGGAAAAGTAACAATTAAATATAATTATGTCGATTAATTTAATACAGCAATTATAAATAAATGTATTATTAAAAATATACACAAATATTTATGATGTCAAATTCAAAAAAGAAATGAATATTTCGCAAACAATAAGTTAAAATTTTTGAGCATCATTACAAATATCTTTAGATTATATATATATATATATATAATGTTTGGTTATTCTGAAATTGAAAAAAAAAAAAAATGTGATAGGTGTGAGAGAAATAATTTCATTTTTTGTGATTGGTAGAAGAGGTTGCCAATTGCCAAAAAGTTATGAATCGTTAGTCGTTGACAATATAATAGAGTACTCAATGACACTATAGATAGAGTCATTGACAATATAGATAGAGTGCATAACAGGATATAGTGACAATAGATTTCAAAAATTTCAACTAAATCCTCACAAAAAAGTTTATGCTTGAGAACTTCGACATGCAATGAAGCATGTGAAGGTCATGACGTTTTGCATACCCATTAATTATAGTGACTGGAACTGTCTGCGACTTTTGGCATTTTTAACGGGTGTGATATATCGCCAAATGTAGCAGCGGAGCCATCCATAGTGATGGGTGATTGGTGGTCTTCTCACACCACGGCTCCGCTTAATTAGAAGCGGAAGTCGGCCAAACAGGAAGCATGGTAATTACTATCGAACTGTTCAGAGCAAGAACTGCTTAAGCGTATCAGAAGCTTCTTTTAGCAACGAGAGGACACACACACAAATAAATAAAATAAAAGTAAAAAACCTTACAATACAGTTGATTTCGAAGCAACAGGTGACGGGAGGAGGGGGAATTCAACGGGGTTTAGTTTCCTCACAAAAATAACGGATCTCGAATGAAATGGAAACAGTGTAACGGTTCCGTCAGAGTGAACAAGAATTAGCCAGACTTTTACACTTCGAGGTATAATGTTATAGCCAAACCGAGCACATCCTAAAAGATTTGTATAATTTAAAGATGAAAAAGCCAAAGAGAATATTGAGATAATAGAAATCGCAATGCTGGTATGATGTATTCTAGGATGCTATTTAATTTTATTGGCTTATATGAAATAAAATACCAAGTACTTTTCTGTAGATAAATAATAAAATTAAACGATATTTGCATGATGGATAATTTATTACTATTATGAACATAAGCACGTTACATTCTTGATGAAAAATATCTCACACCTTACTTATTTATCAACGAATCTCAATTGACATAGAAACATTGTAAGACTCCAGTTAGAATTAACCGAGACTTGCACGATAAAATATTAGACTAATTATTAATAATAAAAAAAAATTCTATATATTTTGTAAAGCTAAATAACACACGCATAAAAGCATGTTACATTCTCGATGAAAGATACTTCACACCTCACTTATTTATCAACGAATCTAAATTGAAATGGAAACACTGTAAGGCTTCAGCCAGAATTAACCAAGACTTGCACGGTAAGTGTTAAAATATTAAACCAATAATTAAAAAAAAAAAAAAAAAACATTTATATTTTGTAAAAGCTAAAATATTAGCGGGGAAGTTTTTAAATATCAAAACAGCTAAATGTAGATATTAAAATAGTAGAAGATTTTGTACTAATACATACATTATTATACATTCTATTACACATACTCAGACTCAGAGACTACGTTGCATATGTTAGGATACATTCCAGTGCATCCATTTAATTCAATTTCGATTGAAATTCATACTCAATGTACCCATGATAATGCAACGAAACACTTCGAATATTTCCTTTAATAGGTTGTAGACCAATGGTTAAATTAGTTTATCACTATTCTAAATATTATCCTAAATAATAATGATACATTTCTGATGGCAGATAGTAAAATACTAATTTAATTAATTCCATGCAATTTAATGCGACGACTATTTTTATTTAAAAACAATAAGTGCCATTCATATATAAATTTAGATAGATTAAAAAATTGCGGATAAATAAATATAAAAGTAGGACACAACCATAAAAACAAGGAATAATTATAAGTGTACAATAAAATTATTATGATTAAGAAATTGAAATTAATTCTGAAATCAGTTATATAACAAACATCCAAAGCCATTCTTAACTTCGTACATGAAAAATAAAACCCTCTTAACAACAAATAATTTTTCTTCCAGTTAAAAATCTGTATAAGTAGGTTAATCAGATGTTTTCATTAAATTTAGTATTTTATTTAAATGTATTTACAAAAGGTGTATTTAAAAATAAATTTTTTTTTTTTTTACTTTTTGAATTACTAGTTTCAGAAAAGCGCACTAAAATTTATTTTTGTACTTCATAATCGCTAATAAATTGAATATAGGCTATATAATTGAATATACGCCTTTAGGCTAACTAGGCACATAGGCTAATTGAATATAGGCTTTTAATACTAAAAATATGAATTCTTTAATAAATTGAAGAATTCATATTTGTTAGTATTAAACAATACGAATTCTTCGTAATTAGTTAGTTTGTTATGCTTTATGCCTGAATTTTATATTGCCATATTTGGTAAAAAACAGCGAAACATCAAAGAACATGCATTTATTATGGATTCTTCAATTTTGGCTGGTGAAAATGAAGACGGGAAAAACGCACTTAATAACACAATGAGGAATTTCATAATTTCTGCGGAAACCTTTTACACTCATGTCCATAAATTAAGGATAATGAAGTTCAGGCAAAGAAAGAGACAGAAGCAAAACAAATGACTTATTTGTAAAGTCTATTTATTAAACAAAAGGTAAAGAGCAAAAAAGATGCTATATGTTTGACATAATTCCCTGGAGCAAATTTCAAAAAAGAACCTATTTACAAAAAACAGTATAACGTGGTTAGTATGATGGTTAATATGGAGTATGTCTCCCGGACGATGCAATACAGGCCTTACATAGGCATGCTGTCAGATGTCAGATTACTCTTAGGCATGCTGAGTATCAAATTATCAATCTGATCTTGGGGAATATTACACCACTCATCAAGCAATGCCCTCCGAAGTTCCGGTTGACAGGTGGGAGGGGTTGACGGGCTACAATTCGACTACCAAGCATATCCCACACATGCTCTATTGGATTCAAGTCCGGTGAGTATGCTGGCCAATCCATACGGATGATATCCTCCAATTGAAGGCATTCGTTATGAAAGTCCGGCGAGAATCAGACTGCAAACTAAACCTGGACTCGTCGGAAAACATCACACAAACCACTGTTGCGATGTCCACAATGCATGCTCTCTATTCCAGGTTAATCGCAGGCGACAGTGAGTTGCGGTAAAGTGGAACACATCTGACAGGCCTACGAGCATAAAGATCAATGTGCCCTAAGCGTCTGTACACGGTCTGCCTTGAAACTGTCGTACCGGTAGCTGAAGAGAGCTGACGAGACAGGTCTGATGCTGTGCTCCGTCTGTTTCTTTTGGCAGTAACTGCTAAATACCGGTCCTCATTCAGCGTTGTAACTCGGGGCGACCTGTGCTGTAACATCTACTCACATTACCATCATCTTGGAATCGTTGCCAAAGCCTGGAGATGACACTCTGGGCGATTCCAAGTTCCTCGGATACTTCCAGCTGGGTACGTCCACATTCCAGTCGTCCGATAATTCTACCACGTAAAAAATCATCCAAATGCTTCCTTTGTGCCATAACTATGCGGTTGTTGCACTGAAAGATTTTTAAAGCGCTTGTGAACAATTTTACTTCTTTGCCATCATTCCTTATATACCCCTCTCTTACACTCTCGTCATTGTGACGTACTATCCGCGCCATCTGGTGGTTTCCTGTAATTTGCATATTCTTCTTCAAGATGTGTGTGATAATTCTACAGGTGAAATTTTTATTTTAGAGTTCAATTTCTGTGTGATTCTGAATTATCCTTAATTTATGGACATGAGTGTATATCCGAAGTTTTGTACTTCATAATCGTTAATAAATTGAAGAATTTTATATTTGTTAGTATTAAATGCTTTATTTCAAGCATGAATTTTACATTCGAAAAACAGCAAAACACCAAAGAACATGCATTCATTATGGATTCTTCAATTTCGGCTAGAATAAATGAAGACGGGAAAGTGCACTTAATAACACAATGAGGAATTCCATAATTTCTGCGGAAACCATTTGCACCCGAAGGCCCAGCGTTCTAGCAACTCGCCCCGAAACAATAACCCAGCGGAGTGATCCCAAACTATAGATCGGAACGACTCCTTCACTCCGCTCTTTACGACAGTTCCGCAGATTACAAGTCGCACTAAAGCACACCGACCACTCAGAATATTGGCAGTTAACTGACCAATCACTCCCTCATCTTTCCCCCCATGACCCCACACCGCGACTGGTCAATCATCCGAGGCTTAATCAATGATGCCGGACATTCTCACCTTGCCATATTCCGGAGGGTAGTAAAGAAATCCTAAGTGTGTAACATTGCGGTCAAAATGACCAGTCGTATGGACGCTCGGGGAGCCATGGTGGCCTCAAATGAGAGGGGTTTTATGGGGCGGCTCCATGGTAATGGGGCGGTTTTGCCGAGGGTGGCTTTTGTATATTGACTGGAGGGGATGGGGAGTTGCGTAATTTGTTTTCTTCTTGTTTGGAAGGAATTGAAAGATTTTCTTTTTGTCTTTTGGGTTCTGTTAGGGGTTTTCGTGGAAGTGAGAAAAAAAAAAAAAAAAAGTGTGGTAGAGCATGTCGGGTAATTCCTTTGTTTCCGTTCGGCGGGAAAACGACACGTCTGTATTGCTATAGAGGTTGGGCGCATGCGGCTAATTACAGATCTCACACGGAGAGAGTTCCGCTAGTCATTGCGTTTTCGATACTTGGAAAGGCGGACCAAAAGCATTAAGGAGGTTTTTTGATTTTCTTTTCTTTCTCTTTTTTTTTTTTTTTTTTTTTTTTTTGTCTTTCTTTCCTTTCTTTCTTTTTTCATTTTCATTTTGTTCGGTTTCTATTGCATCAAGCGTGATCAGTTACATAATATTCATTTTCTTGCACAGTCGTTTTTTTTTTTTTTGGAAAGGGAAGGAGCTCAGCACAATTCTGAGTAATAGAGAGCTCATTGGAAAGAGCAAAAAGTAGTTAATGAAGTGAAAATAAACTCAGATAAGATAAATGAAACAAATTTTACTAATGACAGGAGTTAATTCCAAATATAAATAAAAAAAATGTATGATTTGTTTACTCCTCCTACAGGAAACCTTATTTATTTATTTATATTTCACTGACTTTATTTCACAATCGACTCTATGATCAAAGATCATTCAAGGACAATGCTAATGGGACTGCAATACATTACTAATTACATTGGCTTCCATGCAAGTGGCTATTTATTTACAGAAAGTTTGAAATTTTGTGTCAATAAAAAAATTCAGTGGAGCCGTTATGTATAAGAATAATTTAAATTCAAAAATATTGTTGGAACAAAATTTAATCAATGCTTTATGTACTGTTTAAATAAACGGAAAATATATCATCGATAATACGAAAGTAATTTGGTAAAACAAAATAATAAATTATGTGGCAAAGGATGGATAAAACTGTTTAGAAACAGTAACAATTATATAAGAGTGGTTTCTTCTAAGATTACAAAAAGTGCAGCTACTCTTGAATAAAGATATAGTATTATATATATATATATATATACACCAGGGTTAATCTTTTGGTTTGGTTTATCGTTATACATCCATGCCACAGCCAGAATTTGCACCTGAAGCCTGTGGTACCAAAGGCCAGAGAACTAGCCACTTGGCTATCAGCCCACCAGGTTAATCTTTTTGGAAAACTTAGCTTCGGTTTATTATTTCGAAATTACATCAAAAAAATTAAAAGTTAGTTATTCATCTTAATTCTGGTCTTAGATATAAACTCGTTCAGTCAGAATTTAAATTAAAACATTATATTTAAATTTAATAACTTTCAACTTCATCTTATCTTCATAATTTTTTTTTACCCTTCGGATACTAAAAGTGAGTGCTATTAATTAAAGGTAAAAACAACAGGATGCAGATGGTTTTTTTTTTTTATGTATTATTACACAAAGTATTTAAAAATAATGATAATTCCGTTGACAAATAAGGCACTTCAAAAATATATTTATACAATTAGTCGAATTTTATTTAAACAAATTTTAAATAGCATAATAAATTCAAGTGTATTTCTATGAATAAATATCAAACGAATATTGATAAAAGAATAAAGAATAATAAAAAAAACAAGTTTAACAAATCCGATACAAAAACTACCCTCTTTCACAAAGAAAAAAAAAAAAAGACAATGAGACACTATAATAAATTGGCGAGAACAAAACCAAATAATAAGAACTAAAATTCTCCAAAACTCACACCTCCTCTACCTGTTTGTACCTACATTTATTTCTTTTGTTTTGTATATATATATTTTTTCCCAGAATACGTCAGCACAGATCCATCCACCTTCTTATCTAACCTGGGTATTTCCTTATTGGTTCTCTTGTTATTTCTCGCGCATGTTTATTTTAATAACAGTTTTTATGATCCCACCCAAGGACTAATCGCTCGATAGTGTTGTTTTTTATATTACCTAGCCACACTTAAAGCAAATCGTTACCAGTTATTTTATCTTTCTTCTTTGTTATTTATTTTTAAAACATATATTATGGCCTATATAAAGATTTCCCATTGTTATTGAGATTTCAGTGGAACTTATACATATTATATTTTAATTTTCTATTCTAAACAATCAGTCAAATAATTGAGAATGTTGGACAGCAGAGGGTTTAGAACAGGCAACAATTTAGTTTTTCAAAATAGTAATAGCAGTAAATAGTAATCTCAAAGTAGTAGTAGAAAATAGTAGTCTCAAAGCAGCAGTAATAAATAGTAGTCTCAAAGTAATAAATAGTAGTCTCAAAGCAGCAGTAACAAATAGTAGTCTCAAAGCAGCAGTAATAAATAGTAGTCTCAAAGCAGTAGTAATAAATAGTAGTCTCAAAATAGTTTTTCAGGGGAATAGGTCTCGGGTTCAGTTTCCTTCTAATTGATTGTAATTACAATAGTGGACAGGGGTAGATGGCTGAGTGACTAGCCCTCTGGTGCCTGGTGTCACAAGTTTTAAATTCGAGTTCTGGCGGTGCCATCGATGTTTGCAGTCGTTCAGAATCCACTTTAAGCTTATAAGTCCCGGTCTAATATGATTGCAAAATATGATTGCGTTGGGTGTAGCGCTGACAACTTACCCTGTAAAAAAGTCAGCCTCACAGAGCCAAGTCGGACATCTACCTACGGGTGCTCCATCACACCAGAAGTTGCACCCTTTCCTCCTTCCTACCACGAGACCACATGAGTTCATGGATTTTGTCTAATTGTTTCTTATCCAGCTTGGTAGACGGCAACATCAACACAATAGTGGATAAATTCATAATTTAGTGAAATGCTCTCAAGTTGTTTTTTCCTACTTTAATTAAGCAACAACTATACTTCAAACATCGGAGGCAATGCTCAATAAATTATATATAATGATTTAATAGTACAATAAATAATAATACATTTTGCTGATATAATCATTTGAACTGCATTTGCTTTTTCACTTTGCAAAATACGATTAATAAATTTGAAATGCATATTCGATATCTTTCTCATAATATTTTTTACTGATTTTTAGAGCGAAGATGGAATATGATTTCTTAAAATTTAGTCAAATTTAGTAGTTTAATTACTTGGGCATTATTTTTTTTTTCACAATTAATTTAAATTGTCCCATTATTAGGTGATTATGAGAAATAGCTGTTTGATTTTTTAAAGAGGCAGATTGCAATATGTTTTATTTGTCATCGTGTGATGAAGAAAACAACAAAAGTATCTGCTATAAAATGCTGTGGTTATTAAAAAAAAAAGTCGAAATGATTGCTGAAATTTGTCAAAAGGAAAAGAAATTTATTAAAAAAGAATCAACGAAAAGAAGCAAATTTTTTTTTTTCTTCAAACGAATCACAAGAAAAGATTTTTCCGATAAAACATTCGAAAAAGATTTCTTCTTAATCTCGTATTTAAAAAATAAAATGAATTGTCGTTGGTTAACAATAATTTTTAACCTGGCATTTATAATATTTTCGCATAAATAAGATAAATGTGTACCTTTTTACACCATGAAAAACTGCTAACTAATAATTCAAAAAAAATGAATAACTGCCTGTTATTTTTTCAGTTCACAAGAAGAATAACTAAAATAATGTTGATTTATCAATAAATGTGATTTACAAGTTGATAAAAAAATAATACAAAAAATTGCGAAGATATAAAAATACAAATATTGAGAATGAGAATGTTTGAGAAATTGAGAGAATGTGTTTTTCATTTCAGATATTAATTTGTACTGGGTTTTTTTTTCTTTACTTTTTAACCACGTTGTGGATTCAAAAGAATCTATCGGTTTTTTGTTGAATTTTTCAGTAATTTATACTGCTCAAAAATAATACATCACATAACTGTTTATTATGAGATCAAATTATTTATTTGTTCAGTTACCTTAAAAAAAAAAAAAAAAAAAAACTACATATTCGTATCCGAATTGCAAAATTCGTCTGTTAGAAAAAATAAATAATAATAGCAATCAAAAAATGGAACAAAACAATAATTTGTCAGGCGATCGTTTTTTAAAATAATGCACACGCCAACAAATTCATACAATAAATGAGAGACGGGCGGGAAATCGTTTGAAAAAAATCATGAACCATCATGGAATGTTGCAAGAATTGGATAGAAACTTTAAAAAAAATAAAATTAAAAAAAAACCTTCTCGTGTTACTAATCATTACAGCGAAATTAACATACACAAGCAGAGACAAAAACCGATTCATTACTAACTTGCGGTTTCTTCAAAATCGAACGATTCTCGTATCTGATAAATGATGCCACATCCGTGCCATAAAAAATAATAAAATAAAAAAAAGAACAGTGTGTAACCAGTTCAATGAAATGGAAGTAAAAGATCTCAACAGTATGGTTCTTAAAGAAGAGGGAGGTTTTCTAATCGAAACTCATTCGCACAGGTCTTAATAGTTCTTATTTATACACCCCTTGCTTCCGTTATATCGATTAGCTGTAGCTTTTAAATATATATACATTTTTTTTTTCGTTTATGTGGTCGGATGTTTCTTTAATAATATTACACTACTGTGTTCTCGCCCAAAAGACTTTGATTTTTAGGGTTTTTTCTCTTGAACGGTTTTTGTTTTTGATTATTGTTTTATTGTTTTTTTATTTCCTGGACGCCATTAAAGAAGGTCCGGGAGATCATTTATCAGTGAAATTACTGAAATCTTTACCAGTTCTGTCTGTCAGGATATCTCTCTAACGATATATTATCCGGCTCGGCGGAGGCGAGTAAAATAAATGAAGGAAAAGTCGATTATTTTCTACGGAGGAATCTGTAAAGATTAAAAAGTGGAAAGTATCCGTAATTCAACTCCCTTGAGAGTCGCCAAACCGCCAATTTCCTGACATAACCGTTCGATCGTTCTTTTTTCGGAAAGTTTTATTTACAATGAACCAGACTTGTGGAAATGGAAAACAAACGCCTGCTGCCCTTTGTTATCGTTTTCTGCTTATTTTATTTATTTATTTTTTTATTTTCTCCGATTTGTTCCGTCGAGAGCCGATTTTCGTATCGTTATCTTTCATTTGACAACATGATCATTATTGTCTTTTGGAGGGACACAGGAGGCGAGACCTAAGTATAGTTTACGACTGTAAACGAGGCGGGAAATTTAAACAAATTTATTTGAGTTCCAAATCAAGCTTTCTTATGCGAAAGCAAAAATAAAATAGGCTGAATGTTAAAAAAAAAAAAAATGAATAAGTTTTCAGAAGCATTATTCGATTCGATAGTTAATTTTATTTTTACTTTCTTTTAACCTACCAATTATCTGCCCTTTCATTTGATATCGACTCTACATCGTGATAAATCAAAACATCCTAATACGATACGAGTGAATGTATGTAAAACAAATCGTTGTTATTATCGGCTGAATTGGTGATCATTAAAAAGGTAAAGTAATAACAAACTTCAGATTTATTCTTCGATCGAAATTTGGTAAGAAGGAAGAGATGAGGTTAAGAAAAAAAACTTATTATACCTTTATTTTTTTAAACTACAATTTATAGTATATTTGTAATATTATTTTGTATTTGTATAATATTCTAAATTAGCTCAGGCAAATTGATTTTATGTCTTAATAATATAAACATATTTATAATAACAATGAATTATTTCTTAAATCTATAAATTTGCACAAAACATAGATTAGAATATGATAGATAAATAAATGTAAATAAAAATAGATTTTTTTTTTTCTACAATTTAATTTCTGATACTTATATTTACAGCATAAATATTTATATGTATACAGTCATGGTAATACTTTTTCCGGTTTGATTAATTTATTATTATGATTTAATTTGTATAATGATAAATTTATTTTATAGTTAGATGTTAAAAATTATTTGCGAGGCCATGTTCCAGTAAGTATGTTATGAATAATCAGTCTAACGTTAGATCCAAGTGAGGAGGAGTTATCGCCATATGACAGAACTAAAAATATTTTAGATGTTTAAAAGTACATTTCAAAATGATTAATATTTCTTATATAAAAAATTATTTGCTATACTTTATTCATAATGTGACTTAAGATAAGGAACACTAAGCAAATATTGCTACCATACTGGTACACACCTACGGATTGTAATATATTATTTATGCAAAGCGAAAACGCAAGTTCCGTAAATCCAACAAACTCCGACCTAGGGTACCACCAGAATCCATTCCCTATACTCATACCCATACCCTGCAAATCATAGAGTAACAGCCCGTATAAGCTCCAGTAGGACGAAAAGGATCCAGCAAATCCATGGCCAGACGCCAGAAGCCATGAGCCATGCACATCACAATCCCTCAGAAAACCCTACTACTCTGGCACTGTGGAAATGAAGACAAACCGATTCCCGCTTCAACTCAGAGAGAAAGCGCCATGCAGCACAAGTATGTGGTATATACATTTATGAAATAACAGCAAGAAAAAGCAGAAGCAGCAACAAAAAGTCGCAGGCCGCCGCTAATTATAATAACGAGATAATTGCGCCAGTCCACATTCCAGGGTACAAACCAACGATGATAAATAGGGCGAGCTTAACTCAATTGCGTGTGCCCCTCATCAAAAAGGTCTCCGAAATGGACCATCGCATATTTCCACGACATTGGCTCAATCACTCGACACTGCGAAAACGACCTTATTTGGAGATATTAACGACATCCTTCGATACTGCTCTGGACCCACCGACCGACCAGATGGCCGCACGATGACCGGAGGTCTTTATAGACTTCCTCTTCCTGTTTGTCAAGAGGGGGTGGAGGGGATGATACCACCCCTTGCCCTCCCCTTAGAATATCTTCTCGTTTATTGCCGACGCCTGGAAGCCACTCCAGCAATAACCAGTGGAGGATGTTAGGGTTCTATTATATATTGCCCACGGTTGCAGCGACACATTTATCGTTTTTGGGTGCTCTCTCCACCCTCGACTTTTTTTTTTTCTTCTCTTTTACTTCTCGTCTGCGTCCTCAGCCCTCATCTAAGAGTCGGGATTGTTCATATATTACATTACAACGCCCATTAAAACTCGTTACATTTCTAGTTCATAAAACTTTCAGTATGCTGAGTTCGAGGGGTTTCCGGTAAAATTTCGATATACTCAATTTTGGTGTTGCTGTATTGCCAACTGCATTACAAATAAAATTGTAACAATAATGTGAATTTATATAATAAAATGTAATTTGCCACATAATTAACATTAATAATATTATATTTTGTAACAAGCATTTTTTTCAACTTAGTTTTTAAGATAAGAAGATGGCTTTTATTCTCAGAAAAACTGCTTTGTATGAGACTGATTTTGCAGTCTCTTATAAAATAAACTAATAATCATTTCAGTCAATTTTTTTAAAAAAAGAGTCAATTTTCAATACAGGAGGGGGGAAAAAAAAAAAAAGGAAAAATTCAATGGTCCCGATTCAATAGTGAAGCCGAATTCAGCCGAAATTCAATAGTGAAAAATGAGTCAACAATTTAATTTAAAGCACTGAATTTAGAAAAGAGGTTATTCAACAAAATCTGCATGTATAAGTTATGAGTTTTGAAAATATTCAAATTTAGAAGACAGCTTTTAAATCACCTAATTAATCTAAAAAAAAAAGGATTGGTGTAATTTTTTGAAATTAATAGTTTTTACTTAAAAGAAAAAAAATATATAAAAGAAAATTTATAAAAAAAAAAAAGAAAGAAGAGAAGAAATTAATAAAAAGAAGAACTTTTGAAATGAATAAAATAATAATAATTTAATTTCTATTTATGATCCATCCCGTTAAGCTTCCAAATCAACCTATTACTAAGTGAAGCGAATATATAATTTTCAAATTGAATCTAAGGTAAAATTGATCTAGCCTTGATCTAAATGCCTCGCATTAAAACACGGTTGATTTATACACGATATATTTCAAGATATAAACAATAAATGTAAGTGCGCAAAAATAATGACATACATGAAGTAAAAATTAAAAATTGGAAAATTAATAATAACGAGATTTATATAACACCGTTCTTTATGTAACTTCTACTGCAACTTTAATCATAAGACAAACAGGATTTCAATTAAACTTCTTATCTTACGATTGGTTAACGATCAGCTTGTCCTTTTGTCGTTTAAGAAAACAGGACAAAAAAAAAAAAAAAAAAAAAAAACCCACAAAATATACCTGTTAACATTTGAAAAACATATTTTATATTAGATTACAAAAGCTATTATTTTTTATAACTATTTTGAATTTCCCATTTAAAAAAAAGACAAAGAAAATAATATGGTGACCAGTTCTTAAACAAGTAATATTAAAAAAAAAAAAAAATTTTAAAGTCAATTTCTTTTTTTTTTTCACTATATTACAGAAAGTCCTTTATAAACAATTTTCATTCATTTTTTTAAGTTTATCTGGCGCCATCTATTGGTAGATATATGCGACTTAAATCTAAAAAAAACTAAAATTAATTTATTAAATTTAATTAATGAATTAATGTTTAAAAAAAAAACTGTATTAACATCAAGTTTCATGCACTACAATTTCAAAAAAAATGTATTTGAACTTGAGTGGACGAATAAAAAGTATTTTATTAACGATTGAGGACTTTTATTAACGAGTAAGTATTTTATTGATAACGGTGTGAGCTAATAGAAGGAATTGAAAGAAAAAAAACCCCACAAATATACCTGTTAACATTTCAAAAACATATTTTATATTAGATTACAAAAGTTATTATTTTAAAAAATTATGTTGAATTTCCCATTTTTAAAAAAGACAAAAGAAAAAAAAAAAATGGTGACCAGTTTTTAAAAAAAATGGACATGAAAATGATAAAATTTATTTTTTCAATTCCTTCTATTATCTCACACTCTCCCTATACATATCTTGTTCAAATTTTCAATCGTTAATAAAATACTTTTTTATTCGTCCACCAAGTTCAAATACATTTTTTTTTTTAACTTGTAGTGGATGACACTGGATGTTAATACAGTTTTTTCAAAATAGTAATTCATTAATTAAATTTAATTGGTTAATTTTAGTTTTTTTTTTTTAGATTTCAGTTGCATATATCTACCAATAGATGGCGCCAGATAAACTTAAAAAAAAATGAATGAATGAAAAAAAAATTTTGACCAGTTTTTTTTAAAAAATGGATAAATTTGTTGAACATGAAAATGGCAAAAATTTGTTGTTTTTTCTTTCCATAGTGGAACGGCGTAATGAACTTTGTGAGAAAATCATCGGAGTGGAAATGGCGACAGAGGATGAGGACGTACCAATGATGGATGGTGATAGATTCGAACAAATGTTGATTAATTCTCCTCCACTTCCCTTGTGAATCAATTAGCGTTTTCAAGGTTTTCTGCGATAATTGTCCAAGGGAAATCGCCGCATTACGCAACACGCATTGTGGAGAAACTTTGGGTACACAGAAAAAATCGCTTTCCATTGTAAATGATCGAAAGCATATTATGTCACTGCGGTTTAGGATTTTTGGTGTTTCTGTGAATGAAATAATTAAATATCTCGATTTTACTCATATTTGTTGCTTTTCGAAACATTTCGCGAGTTAAAAAATTAATTTTGAATTCTTGACTAAAACGAGTATTTTTGTTACATTATATGATTTTAAGGCAAACAAGAATTCAGTCGTGCTATTCGTGAATCTGGAAAATCGTGATTTCATGCTGCTTTATAGACATTCTACTCGCTAGATTTCAATATCAAAAAATTTGGTGAGGAACGGAGGGTTATTTATTGCTTATTACCGTTTGTATTTACATTCGTGGATTGTTCTCCCCCCCCCACACACACCAAATTGAGTAAAAGTGAAGACAATTTTATGATTCACTCGCGAAAATTGATCTCGAAAGTTCTGGCAATGAATCGAAAGATTATAATGATTATAATTCTAACGTGGAATCTGAATGGATATATTTTTACTTGCAATCTCTATGGATATATTGTTATGAAACAAGTATTTTGGATGTGAAAAAGCAGATAATTTAAGAAGTTAAAACTCTAATAATTAACTCTATTGCTGTTCTTATTAGATGGTTTTGTCAACCTATTCGCAAAAATTAGTATATAGTTTTTATAGTTCAAATGTTTATTCATTAGTATTGCTTTGAGGAAGGACATTGAACAACATATTTTACCTGAATTCAAACACGATTTACTCTCCACACTCATTAAGTGAAACGACACACTTCAGTAACAAGTGAAACGACATTCTTAGCGATAGTAATATATTAATATTTTTAACTAATTTTTAATTCATTTAATTTGGTTATTTTAAAGTTCGTTAAATAATGGAATTTACTCCAAAAAGTTTGGAAACTGGTCTGATTGATAGGGCAGTGCATTTTCTAATAGTGACATCAGGGTATATCTCCTTCGGTATCAGAATAGTGAAATCGAAATTTAATGTTCGTAAAGATAGACACGAAAAATCTCAAGGCTAGAAAATTTTTCTGATGGGTTACAGAACAAGAGAGAAAGGTAAGAGGGAACAAATGTCACTTTTGGTGATGTCATTCTAAATTTTGTAATACAGCAAGCTCCAATGGGCAATGCTGCATCTGTATTTGCCGATCCAGTCATTAATAATCAAGTCACGTACCAAACATTGAAAAATAAACTTTTGAAGCTTTAAAGATTAAATGATTCTCCACCTCGTAATAAAAAGGTAAATAAAAATGTTTTCAAAACAATAACAATTGCCAAAATACATAATTTAAAATATTGATAATAATTATTGGTACAAATATTATTTTAACTTTCGACTTCAAAGAAATATTTTTGTGTGTGTTCTTTTCTGTGAGTGGATTACAGATGTCTTCTTCAAGAATGAAAACAGTAGTGAAAGTGTTGGAAAAATTCCAGTTTCTTTCAATCCCCAAGACGTTGACAAGTGGGGAGAGAGTGTGATATCTTTCTACTCTAACCAACCAACGTTATTTTGACGTGAAATAAAGAGTGCAAGAAAAAGACACAAAAAGCATGTGATCAGAAACAACTTAAAGCATCTACTATCCCGAATGTCTAAAAATGAAACTCAGGACAGTACTCGTTGCCTGCATTTAGATATAGAAGAATGATGAAATTTGAAAATTGTATTCAATATATTTAATTGTAAAATAATATTTGTGAATACAATTCCTATAAAATTTTGATTACAATTACGTGTGTCACTTTAATTATTGCTAGGATTAATTTTAATGAGAAGAAGAGATAATGTCTATCAAAAATGAATCTAACATCTAATAATAATATAACATCCATAATAATCTAATAATGATGACATACCAAATTAAAAGGTGAAATTTGTAACCGTAAATTTCTTTTTTTATTCAAGGAAAATTAAGTATAATCTTCTTCATTGGTGCAACAACCACTGCCCACTGATGGATTTCGAGATAGGAGATGTTTTTTTTTACGGGGTAAGGTTGTCAGCCCTATGCTCTACAATTATATTAAACAGGGATCTACGATTTAAAGTAGATTCCAAAAACACTACAAGCATCCATGGCACCGTCAGGGACTCGAAACCGAAACCTGTGTCACCAGGTGCCAGACTGCTAGTCACTCGCCCATCAGATCCCTAAGTATAATCTAGATTGAAAAATTTCAGAAACAAATAAACATGATTTTAATTTAAGTTCAATTTAAAATTGCGAATGGAAGTGACACCATTTTATTTAAGCCTGAAAAATTCAAAAAATTATTTTCTAAAATCACTATGATGGAAGTTATTATCTTCTTACTTCTTCCTACTTTTAACCCAGTTTCTCTTTTATAAATTTTCACTAATTTATAAAACATAAAACGGGTTTTATAGTTTTTTATAGTTTTTTATTAATTTATTAAGTCTGTTTCCCTGATTTTTATCTTTTTTTTTCCCTTTCCATTACTGAAGACGTTACGCAATACACAACAGAACTTAACAAATTTTTCTTTATTATGTGCTATGGACTTTATTTTTGTCAAATATTCATTAAAGTTAATAAAAAAAATAATTTTTAAAAAATATTTAATTAGGTGACAAAGACATTCAAAAGGAAACCCTTAAAACAAAAGCCACCTTAGATCAAATCAAACAGAATTCATTCCGCAGGGCGATTATAACGGTGTAATTTGTGATTGATCCCCTTCGGAATCGCTGTATCTGATGGCTTGTTGTGGTGGGGATCTTATTTGCGGCAGAGACAGCTGGCTGCAAATATTGCCTCTGTCCATCATGAATGTAATGTCGCGCAACCTCATTGATTGGGGTGGGGAGGGGGAGACAAGATCTCTCGCTGGCGGGGGCGTCTTCCTTATCTGTCCCTCTACAGGCGAAGGCGCCTCTCCACCGTGCAAAACGGAGATAACGTGTCATAAGAAACCGACTGGGAAACAGCCACTGCCTTCAAGAGCATTTGCGGTAGGGGGATTGACGAACGGTTGTTGTGGACGATTGGTGTGCTGTTGTTCTTCTTTTTATTTCATTTTGGAGACAAAAGAAAAATTGTTTTTTTAAAATCAATGGTAAGTGGGACCACTAAAAAAAAATGGGCCATTTTTTTTTTTTTTTTTTTTTTTTTTTTATGACAGAAGATCTTGCTGTTGATATGGAGTTGGAATTATGTTTTGGTGCTTGTTTTGTTTTGATGTTTTGAGTGAATTTCGTTGTGGTGATTTATTTATTGTAATTAATGTACGAAATTCAAGTTCTAAATAATTTTATTATGTGAAATTCTTTATTCGACTAGTTAATGAATTTCAAAGTAATGAGAAAAAGAAATGGTGAGTGAGCATTTGTTATAATTTGATCAAAGAGCAACGAATCGTTTAATGCTTAAAGCTGAAATCTGTAACATAAGGCTCCATTTATTCACAACAAAACTAGAGCCTGGTGGCCGAGGGACTAACGCTCTGGCGATCGGTGCCACAGGTTTAAGGTTCGAGCTCCATAGATGCATGTAAGTGGTTCGAAGTCCACTTTGAACCATAGATTCCGGTCTGTAGAGATTTGGGCCTGGTATAGGGATTTGGTATAGGACTGACAACCCTACCCCGTAAAATGTCAGCGTCACAGGAGTCAAGTCAGACCCCTACCTATGAGTGCTCCATCACAACAGAGGTCCCCCCTCTCTCCCTTTCCTTCCTTCCATGAGATCACACGGGTTCTTGGAGTTGGTAGACAACAACATCTAGAACAAGAGGGATAAGAAACAACAGCAGAACCAAAATTATTGTAAGGAGAAAACCACACTTTCTTTCCCAATCCCACACAGTCATAACTATTTAACATTTTTTTTTTTCTTACAGATATTTAACTAAGAGACGTATTTCTTCATAAAAATTTTGATTAAAATATTAAAATATTTAATATTTTTAAATAATATATATCTCCCCTAGTCTATATTTATTGCGTCATTAACTTTACCGAGTAAACGAGACACCAATGTGAGAGAAAAAAGAAATATGCAAGTAAGTATGCGAAAGAAAGGTCGATGATCATACTAAAGTGGGCCTTGTGCAAAAACGAAAGAAGAGATATCCTCAAACGTTTAACCCATAAATTAACAGCGAAAGACACATTCACCTCTTTTTTTTTTTAAAATTTATTTATTCGAGGTAAGTAAAGGCAAGGTATTAAAAAAAAAATAAATAAATAAATAAAAAATTGGTAAGAAGCAGTTCATAGCTAGCTAGTCGTTTTGGCGAAGGACCAAGAGTTCCGATTTTTTTCTTCTTCCATCATTGTGTGTTAGGAAAAAGCCACGAGTCATTTGTCGACCGCTTCTACTCGCGTGATGTTTTCGACTTGGCGTGGTGTGTCTAAATCTGGCAGAAGAGAAGACGGCGATTGATACTCCCCTCGCATAGCAAAACAGTAACATTTGCAATCCTCGAATTCGCACATCTCCTCTCCCAGGACATCTCGAACTCTTCTTGATACACGGCTGAAATGCAACGATCTCTTTTTTTTTTCCAGTTGGCAGACTCCTTCGGTTCTGTTCAAGGTCCCAGGAGTTTAGAGATCTGCTGTTCCGTCTTCTTGAAAAATTGCCGCCGCTGCAGCAATTGCCAAATTTCAAAGAACTTGGCGACACTCAACCCATTCGATAATTTAAGTGATTAAGAGGTTAAGTTAAGGGAGTAAAGAGTCTCTACCCCACTCGCAGCCATGTTTTCTTTTCTTTTGTTTTTAAAGGTAATGACTAAACTGATAGTCTGAATGGAACAGACAAATAATTATTGCAGAAAGGAAAACGTATAGTAACTGTTTTTGTTTAAAGGAATTTATAATTGCATTGATCCAAGACACATAAAACAATATATTTTTAAATAAGATCTTATTTCCACTTAAGTCTGCTGCATATGAATTCAATTTCTACACAAGAATGACAATAATAAGTTAAAATAAACTAAAATAATTAATTAATTTTCTTTAAATTTTTTTTTTTTTTTTTTTACAATAAATTACAAAGTTTAGAAAAAGTATTGTAACAAAGAAAACGTATTTGAAAGTATTGCAGGAAGAAATGTTTTTGTTTTTGAAAAACATTTTATTCAGACAATGAACATTTTCTCGAAATAACTATGATAAAAATAAGTTATAATGGTTCGCAAGTTACAAAATCGCAAAATAAAATTTGCCCGTTTAGAAAATTGATTATAAAACTGAATTAGTATTTTCCTGGCCAAATTTCTTAAAACCAGCAGTTATATTGAAATCAATAAAACACAAAAATTTGAATAATATAACTAAGCGTAATACTGTTCTCGAATCACAATTTCAATCTAAAGTACTGCATATAATATATCTCTCTATATTACATATTTTATTTAAAAACGTACCTCTACGAACATCAACTCCCAACAGTTCATTCACTCAGCAACAAACAGACCAATTCCTTTCTAATAACATACTATAAAACCCAAATTGTCTTCATAAAAAAATTAAATATAAAAAAAAACCCTGTAGCAAGAAGAACACATCCCACTCCCACAAGAAAAAAAACAACAACAAAAAACATGGACATCACAAACTCCTCCTTCAAAATCGAGAAACCAGAATACCCCTTGGGGTGCCATAATATAGGGGGAACAGATTTGGTTTGTGCCGCTGTCCCATGTTATTGCTCCTAAAGAACACCACAACAAAAACAACTAGGACAACATTAACGCACCTCTTGATGCCTTAATCCGGGGCACCTTTCCCACCGCATACCAGGTCGGGGAAAAATTGAATAGAACCTCTTCTGGACGAAGGGCTATCAATATTCGGAGTGGTGAGCACCTAACGATGTCCAAGTGCTTCGTGTTGCCGCTATGTGGGTCAGCGCAACTGCAAGAGATTCCATTTTCGTGATTTCCCCGGACCAGCCGGACACTGTAACTCTGGAGACAAGTTTTTACAGCACCTGGGGAGAGCCCTTGACAAATACCTTTTCCCGCAGAGCAACAAGCCATAGCTGACCCCTGGTGGTAAGTAACAGGCACTGGCGTGACACAAGGTCTTTGCCAGAACGGTGCATGGTTGTTCGATACGTGGCATAAAGTTGCATCTATATTAAGGAAATCTATCTGCTTTCTAGGGTCAATTAGAGGAATTGAGGCGCAGAAATGAAATGCATTCTTTTTTACGATCAGCCATAAAAATGGTGTCCGATGAATAATTCCAGTAAATATTTATTTATAAAAAATGGCGGTGTTGTGTTTATTATTATCTTTATAACTCAGAATCAAACATTTCTAACAAAACTCTCTCTGTATATATACAGAGAGAGTTTTGTTAGAAATGTTTGATTTTGTATATAGATACAGAGAGAGAGGGGAAAAGATGGTTAAATCCCGAGCCAAAATTTACAAATGATTTTAATTAAATAAAAACTATTTTTTTATTGCCACCAAACGGCGCAAGCCTTAAAAACAATTGACTCTTATTGTAAAAATAAATAAACAATTAATGTAGAAATTTTACAATATTAGTTTTCATTTTATTTTCCAAATAAACTTCTTTATATTCTTAATAAATGCTAACTGATTAAAAGGGGGATGAGAAATTACTGGGAATTCTTCGATATGAATGATTGTTTTATACAGTCAATTTATAAAATTTATGGCTAGTTATTTACAATATCGATTCTTTATTTCTGCACAGCCTTTTTTTTTTCATGAATTTTATTAAAGCTACTAAGAATGTTTTATTTTTCATAACCGGACAACGTCGGTCATATTTACTACTGCTAACACACGCTGTTGAACTACATTGGTTTTCTCCAATAAAGTTGGGAAAAATGGAAGTCTGCAGAAGACAGTTTTTCAGAATTGATTCCATTTACAAATAGGAGATTCAAAAAAAATTCTGAAATGAGTTTATTGGAAAGTAGTTGTTGCATACAAATGGATATTCCTATCGTTGTTTGTTTCATGGCAAGTAGCATGTCATCGTTATTATGGCGAGGAATATTATTGAGAATAATAAAAGGAAGAACGCTTAATTATTTGTTTGCTTAGAAGCAAGTTCGTAGCTGTTGAATGATTCGTAGCCCACAAAAACTGTTGAATGATTTTATAACTAGCATTAAAAATGTCTTATCGAGATACAAAATTACATTTATCATTAAAAAAGTTTAAATTATTTAATTTTTTACATTATTATCGAAAAATGACTGATAAAATTTTCAAATAGTTATAAATTTATTTTATTCAATAAAAAAATAATTTTTATACCTCATTAAAAATTTTCATTTAATTTTTAATACTATATTTGAATTCAGTGTTTCAACAGTACAAAAATTTACAAAAAGTACAAACTAGTACTTGTACAAATTGTACAAAAGTACAAACTAGGAAACACCAAAATTTCAGGGACTATAGAATTATTTCCGAATATTACTTAACTATTATTTTTAAACTAATATGCATGCATTAATATTAAAACTACATATTCAAATGAATAAACAGTAAAAAGATATCCATTGTTATGCACTAACTAATACAATTTTTTTTTTTATTTAATCTATGCATATAGTTATCCTTACAGAAGGACAAAGAACAATATGAATGAATAATAACTGGACACTTGCATTCATTAAAGCAAACCGCAAATCATTAATCTTCGTTATTTATCTAACACATACCTATAATGCATATCTTCAATAATTTTTTGCATTTAAATGAACCAATATTCAATGGGAAAATTTTTCAAACTCATGAGGAAACGACCTCATTGATTTTGAACACAAAGAAATGATCAATCTTTCATATCTTTTAAAGAATATTCAATGTAACAGTTCATCACTGTTATTTAAAACTTGTAATCGATTTTTTATTTCAAAATATGGATTGGAAAAATAATGAATAAGATAATCTCGAATTTCGCGATGATTTGTGACGTTATATATACAAGAAATTTTCCTGATGATATAGTTTTAAGAAAAAGACAAATGAGAATTGTCTTTATTAATGAATTCTTCTTTCCTTTTATTGTTTAAAACTTAATGATTGGTTTACTTTGCATAATAAATTTTCATGTTTGGATACAGAAAACCATTATAAAGATTAATAAATGAAAATAACTGAAGGCAAGATGGGTAATGGAGCAAAGCTGCAGATATTTAAAACTGCATAATAAATTTTAATTACTGAGCAAATATAAACTATAATAGCTATATATATAACAACTATAAACTATAATATATATAACTTTATTTTTGCAAGGATAACAATGCTTTAATTTTATTTTGTTGAAACAAATAAATCAATTGAATGGAATCATTGAATAATAACTTAAACATTAGTTTAAAATTAGTTTAACTTATCAAACGTATTGCAGGTTGATGATAAAATTATTGAGTGGACAAAATGTGAAACTTTAGTAAGAATTAGATAACATTTTTACTTTTTTATGGTGTAATTTTGTTTCTGAAACGTACGAAGTATCGAATTCAGATAATTAAAATATTAGACGAAAACTGAGCATATATATTATACCTGCCAATTAAATAAAAGCAAGCAAATGTATTAAAAATGCAAACTTGTAAATGCAAAGACTACAGCATATCCCCATGAATGATTATGAATATTATTATGTAAAGACTAAATAACAGATAGTGCATTGTATTAATGAGCTTTTTTTGTGCCAATGGCTGCAATAATTTTTACTAACTTTTTACTTAAATTATTTCAGACTGCCCTATTTTTCTTTCTTTCTTTCTTTTTTTTTTTTTTTTAATTTTCCTTTGCCATAGAAAATAAATACATGCATACACAAAAATAAGTTACATCAAATATTATGTAATCCTCAGTATCTATCATTTATTTTTTTTTTAAGTAATGTCCAAATAAATTAAACTCAAAACATGTGTTAAGATTAGAGATACTCTAGATTACATAGAGTTAATATTTAATGCAAATTAATACGTGTTAATGATGCAAAATAATTTAATGTAAGTAGATATTCATTAAGTTAATAATATCTGCTGCAGACTAACCACATACATAAACAAACACAGCATGATCTCATCATTGACCATAAAACGTCTTAATCTACCACACCCGATAACAATAACACGTCTTGGGTCCATAATCTACACTGCACCAAATCTAAAACGCAAACACACACACATACGAGAAGCCAATTTTTCGCGATCACATCAACCAGCCAACAGGGCATACGCCCCGGTAGCTCACATCAATACCCCAGAGAGCCCTTCAGCAAGGGGCAAAAGACCCGTGACGTCAGAGGACTACTTCAATTAGTGGAATTAAATGACAGGCGATAATCTACAGCCAAGCGAAACCGATGGAATTGAATGTTGTTTTGTTCCCATTTTTTTAACCTCATCTTCCTTCCTATTTTTCCTTGTGCTTTTTTGTGCCATGAATAATGTATGCACGATATTGGAGAAGCATTTACATAGGGGTGGTGGACGAGGCGTATAAAGTGACTGGTGACAGTCTGTCTGCAGTGCTTGACAATTCGATAAGAGAATACCACTGGGCTGTGTTTTGGGGATGGCTTGCTTCCGTTTCAATTAGGTCTCAGGCCTGTCATTTTGCGGTCATGGCCGAACCCATTATTGTCGAAGCTCCGGAATGAATTATTTATTTTGAGAAATATTCGTATTATTGGTGAAAATTTTCATGCGTAATGAAGGAAAGGCCTCCTATCACGTTTCTTTAAAGACTTAGTGAATGAATTTTTTTTTTTTTTTTTTTTTGGTTATTTGTTATTCCACTTTTTTAAAGAAAAATGGATATCATGTTTATTTGAAAATTGAAAAGTCCATTCTTTCACAAAATTTAATAATAGTACAAAGTAATTAAGGAGTGCTACATGTTAATTTTTTAAAAAACATCCTCTTCGAAATATAAAATAATTTTCATTTGTCCACCAAACCTACTATGTCTGAAAATCACCGTCATATATCATCATCATACTTGAAAATTATGTGAAATAGATCTGAAATATTTTTTAAAGTATTTCTTATAGTATGTATTTAATTAATATCTTACACATTATTTTCAAAATAGATATTATAACTGAATTTCAAATAAAAGAAAATATTTTATTAATTTAAAAATTAATTAATTTCTATCTTTTTAATTTGTAAAAGTCATAATACATAATTAATTAAAGATGCCCTACAACGTTCTCGACATGATGATAAATTATGTTGATAACAATTAAAAATAATAATTGAGATACTTTTCATTTAAAACAAAAGTTGAACATAGATCAAATAAATTAACACAATTATATCTATAATTATTTTTTTTTTACATCAATCATATTCCTTAAAAATTAATTCACTTAAAATTAATTTTAAAATTTTTAGATAACTTTCATAATTTTATCTTAAATTCACTTAAAAATGTGTAAGAAAAGTATATATTTCTGATTTTTAAATTTCCTGTTCTCCAATTTAGTTAATTCATATAAGACTGATGTTGCAAAAATGCAACTTTATATCACCCTTCCACATTTTCTATGATAAATTTTTCAAATCTATATGTTGTACAGAGGAACCTTTTTTGATTACAATTAAAGATATATTTGGTCATGTATGATAATTATTTTTAATGAATAATCGTTTTTTAGACAATTTTGCAGATACTTTTTCTTTGCTTTTAAGTTATTCTTACAGATGTTAGTCCCAATCAAAAAAATTTATGTGGTTATGTTTTTATTCAACCAAATTATAACTATAGTATATGCAAAAAATATATATATATAATTAGTCTTTATGAAAAAAAATTCATGAATTCGAAATATAATCGTAATCACATTTTTGCAACAATTTGTAATCCTCAGAAATATATATAATTCTTTTTCATTTTAATATATATATTTTCTTTCTTATATATTTCTTTTTTACGTGTTTCTTAATATTTCTTTTTCATTTTTACTTTTGTAAATACAAAAATTAAATTTTATTCATGTCTTTCAAGTAGAAAAAGGTCTTGATCCTTAATGGGTTAATATCATACATAGCAAAATACAAATTTTATTTTCCCATACAAAGAGTTCATTCAACTCGCACCTATATCGATCTCGGGTGCATTTGCCTCAAAAAGAAACCAGATTAGAAAAGTTAATAATTAAAAACACGAGACCCGCAGAGAAATTGAGATTAATTAATAGGTCCCACTTAGAAAAACCTCCTCGCTTTTCATATTCTCCTAATTGTTTGGCCTGTCAATACAAAATACAAACCTGACAACATTGGTGAATTTCACACTGGGATCAGATTCCGTTTGTTGTGTTTGTTCACCCTGCATACAGCAATAATTATTAAGATGTTAACTGTCTTTTGATCGCAGTTTAACAAAAGAACCCGGCCCTGTGCTGTCTATCACTTTGTTGAGTTTTTAATGTGTTGAAAATTTTTTTTTTTACCAGATATAAAGAGCTTTTAATATTTCATCAATTTATTTATTCAACTATTATTTGCAACGTTTGGTAAAGAATAACACAATGGCTAATATCGGAAAAAAAGTGCATATGAGTATCAAAAAAGAAAAATCGAGATAGTAGAGTATGCGAAATCTAAAAAATAATTAGTTGTATTAAATTGATATAAAGAGTTAAAATAGTGTGGTCTAATTTTAAATTTAAATTTTGAGTATATGCTAAATATTTTTTTACAAAATAATATGCAATGGACTTTTAATTTTATTAAAAATTGTACGGCATATGAGTATATGAGTGATTTTTGTGTTTAATTTAAAGTTTTATATCGTGTAATTCGAGAAAAATCGAGTTTAGTTTCATTAACAGACTGACGTTATATAGCATTTACAGGATAAAAAATACCTTAGAACAATGATTTATTTTTCAACTTCAAAAGGACTGTATTTGTGAGCTTTTATATTCAATCAAATATATTAGCAAAAGGATATGCAATTGCAATTTATCAAAAATACGGCAACATATTACGAGATCATAAATTAATATTACGCTTTTATTTCACGAAAACTTTATTTCCAATATAATTATTAAGTTGCTAATACTAATTGACTAATACTAATTGATTAATACTAATGATTGACTAATACTAGCTTACTAATACTAATAACTGACTAATACTAGCTTACTAACACTAATAATTGACTAATACTAGCTTACTAATACTAATAATTTACTAATACTATTTTACTAATACTTACTTATAATTACTAGATTACTACTTTATTTCCAATATATTTTACGAAAAAAACTTTATTTTTCATATAATTACTAGCATAAGAAATAATCTGTTATGAAAATTTTTTATTTAATTATAGTTTGTTTTTATTAAAAGAAATATTGTACTTTTACCATACAGCCTAAATGGAATTATAACCAATATTACAAAAATCATTAGATTAACAATTATCTATTTTTCGCACTTTAACCTCCAATCGTTACTGCCTCGAAACAAAAGCATTAAATTCACTGGTGTATAACTTCTAATAACGTACGGAATTAAAAAACATTAGCGTTACGAGCACGAGCATTAACACTGACATAAAAAAAAAAAAAAAAAAAAGAAGAAGTAGAAGAAACCTGTGGTGAGATGCACAAACTAATGGCTAGGTGTCCCGATACAAATATACCTTTTCATAATGCCGCCGTCTACAGGCCAAGATAAGCAAAAGACGGCGATGTCATTTGCGAACTCAATTAAAAAACGACGAATATACAATAGTTAGAGCTTCTCGCATGGATTGGATCTTGGTGTGGAGCCAAGACTGCGAGAGCACAAAGGCTCATTTAATTTTGGGATGTATTCTGAGATCTTCGTTTATGTAATCAATGGCGAAAAAAAATTTCGCCCATCCACAATGGCTTTTGGCTCATGACACTCGAATAGATTTGTTTCGACTTTCATCATAACAAAAAGAAAAATGCGTATAATAACCCTTCAAATGGTTTAAACACTTAAAATATATTCCAAAAGTTTGATCGTATTATGAAATATATATTTTATACATTTTGATTTTGAACATGCTCGAATAATTCATGTATAATATATCCCAAAAAGAGAAGATAAAAAGATCTTTCAGAATGGTTGAAAGTTAAGAATTAAAAAAAAAAAATCATAACATGTAACTAACACACAGTAGTACATAATTCATTCATTTCTTATTTTTTTTTTTAAAAATCACAAAAAGAAATATGATCCACAGCCAAGAAAAAAAAAACTAAAATAATTATTACTTAAATAATAATAATTATTACTGCAATTATTATTACTTAAATAGTTAATTTTATAATCAGTCTTTGAGATATGGCATTATAAATTGCCGTTTATGAATAAAGTGATTTTAATGGCTCAACTAATTAGGCCTATCTAACTATGGCTTATCTAACTAGGCTGCAATTGATTTTTGAAGAAATATGGGATCCATTGAACCATTAAAAATATTTAAATAAGAAGAGATCATGGAAAAAAATGAAAATTCAATGGTTTATATTATTAAAGATTGATTTCTTAGCTATCATATATCTCGAATTTCCACCTTAGCTTATGGTAGAAACTTTTAAAAACTTAAGTTATACTATTAACTATTATTATTACTAAATTTTTTTTAGGGAAAAGTGTGTTAAAATGCTTAAAGAAAGCAACGGCAAAAAATCAAGTGCTTGACATATGAATTAGTAAAAGATAAATATATCGATAAGTAAGAAATATTCATATTCTACGACGATAAAAAAAAAGAAAATTATAGATTAAAGATTAATTTTTTTTTAAAATATCAAGCACTAGATTTGTTGCAAATGACCATTTTAAACTGATGTACAAAAGATGGGCATTATAAAAAATACACTGAGAGGTCTGTAAGCATTCATAACAAAAGAAAGAAATGCTCTCCTGGAGGCTTTTTGATGGGAAATGGCAAATTGAAGTGACACATAAGGAACATATTCATGCAGAGATTACGATAATGAACGAATTTCAGCCTACAATCTTAATACTAATTGAATGTAGACTTCTAGGATAGAACCTACATATTTTCTTACTTTGACAAAACCATGACTTTACTCTCTTTGTCAAAGCTTTAACTACTAAAAGATTCTGGACAGAAGATATATATAATTTTGAAAAAAAAAGTATTGTTAATGTTTGAAAAAGTTAAAGAAATATTTGCTTAAATACTGGGAAAAAAAAAGTCAATTATAGGAAATTTAGAAAATAAGGAATTTGAAATATAATATTATAAGTGTAATATTTAATAACTAATTATAATAATTTACTTTACCTATAGGTTTCAGAAAGTCTTGATTAATAACATAAATATTGATAGTTTACCTGAAACAAAAGAAAAAAATTATAAGAAAAAAATCTTGGTTTATAAAACATCAATAACAAAATAATTAATTAAAGCAATAAATATCATTATAAAGAACATTATAAATAATTAAACGTATAACATTGATTCTTTTTTTCTTTAAGAAAAAAAAATTATTACTATGTGCAGGGAGATAATAATAATAATCTATGAGTAGGAAAACAATCAATAAATAACAAATATTGTTAATTTTACAAATCAATTATCCATAGAATCTGTTACCAATATTTCGAATTCATCTTTTATTTGATATTTTTAATTTTTTTCAAATAAAACCATGTTTCGGAAATGGAAAAAAAGAATTTCATCTAACAAGTATAATAGCATTTAATTTTATAAGCTGAAATCTAAACAATCCAAAATCACCGTTGAATTTTTAGGTGAAAAAAAAAAATCACTCTTTAAAAATTCATGCTGCTATTTTATGCTAACCAATCAAACAATACCTTCTGGTTACTTAAGTTCGAAGAAATACCAAACCAGAACATTCTTAATCTAAATTCATAATAAGAACACGCATTTTCATTTTAATTACTTTTGTTAAAGTTTTCAATTTAAGACACAAATCTGAATTTTTTTTTCTACTTATTTATTTTTTTCTTCTGAGTTCTTTCTTTTAAGCCCTGAAAAAATAATACAATAACAAGAAAGGAAAAGAAGCTCTCAAAATGTAGCACTGTTGCCAATCCTTTACAAATTAAAAAAAAAAGTATAAAAATTAAGATAATTCAAAGTCACACGGTACCAATAATAATACCAATCTTTTTAAAAGAAATAGGATATACAATTTTCAAGCCCCCTTTTTTTTTTTTTTTTTTTTTTTGTTTCTTTTTCAAACTTATTTTTTTATAATTTGACCATCAGACTTTGTCCCTTTTATCCTTTTATCTATGGTATTTTATCCTTTTTTTTTTTTTTTTCTTTTTTTCAAAAAAATTAAACTACTTTTTCCTTTTGCTGTGTTTTTTTATCGCTCCTTTTACTTCTTTCAGACATTTTTTTTTTTTTTTTTTTTTTTTAATATTATTCTTTGGGAAAAAAAATTTTTAAGCATTTTTTTTTTTTTTTTTTAAGTCGAAGAGAGAGAGAGAGAGAGTCGGTTTTAAGGGTTTAGAGTCAAACTAATTTTGCAACTTTCAGTCGTGTTTGCACTCAGTACACCAGCAGCGAACGAGGGGAGGAAAAAGTGGGAAAACAGGATAGTAATTAAAATGGGCATAATATGTTTTACCCGCCGCAGACTTCTTACAACTCAACCCCTCCCCTTCTATTTTCCAGTTCTTCTTTTGCACAGTATTTACCGATCCTAAACGCACAGGTGTTTTCTTAATGACGCCAGAGTTCCCTCTGTAAGCTTAAGGTGCTTTTTGGAATGAATATTTGATCGGTTCTCTGCCCTCCCCCTAACCCCTCTTTCCACCACACCACCCCCACACACACAGTGAGTTGACTTTTTAACGTTTATCTTCTTATAGCTTTGGACGATTGGCTGTTTTTTTTTTTTTTTTTTTTTTATCTTATTTTATTTTTATTCTTTTTTTTAATACTTGCCCTCTTTTAAAGAATTTTTTTTTCATTATTTTCCAGCCACCCTTTACTTTTTTTTGATGGGGATTTTTATTATTTTTACTATTTTTTCCCCTCCCCTTTTCCCACCGTGTATCTTTTAAGCGATTTCAAAGTACTTTTGTATTTAACTTTGAAAAACCTAACCGCGGGTGATTTTACCCCGTATATATATAGCATGAGAGGGTTGGGCGACTACCTCCTCTATACCTGACACTTTATTTGTTTTTGTAGCAAGACAAAATAAAATGGAGAGCAGATTAGGAAATATAAAAAATATAAAAAAATCTATCCCAACTTCTTTTTTTATGCATATATCCTACCTTTCTTTACACATTTTTCCCTCTCTTTTTTAAAAACAAACAGGGCGCTAAAAAAAAAAAAAAAAAACTCACTCAGTGAGCGAATTAGAGATCCTAAAGTAGCTGGAAGCACCGGAAACGTATATGTGAAAGTAAGGAAGTACTTTATAGAAGCTACAGATATTGAGTTTCTTTTAACTTTCAATTAAAACTAAAATTAAAGACTTTAAAAAAAATTAAAAAAAGAAGCAGAAGTAGCAGAAAAAATTGTCGAAAAATGACTAATTGCGATTTTTTTTTGCTTTCTTTCTTTTTTTTGGGAAAAGTTTTCTCAAAGTTATGCTTTACTTTCTTTAATATTTTTTTTTATTTTACGGTACATTATAAAAACGGGGTTAATCTTCAGGGTTTTAATTCTGCCTTGCACAGAGTAAATACTAGTTTTTGGTCGGATCGTCTCGCCTGTTTCCTGGGGGTTTATTATTCCTCCATCATTCCCAGGGATTCGTTAAAAAGTTCGTTAGTTTGATTTTCCGTTTCCATTTCTAACTGTGCTGTGCAAATTTATATAAGGTGAATTTTCAGATGGAGAATATTGGGTATTAAAAGGGAATATAAGAGAGCGTATTTGGATGAATTTAATTAAGGACTCTCTGAACTGCATAAAAACTCCCTTTCCTTTCAGTTTGAAAGAAAGTTAAGAAAGAAATAAAAAAATCATTAAGTTCTTGCGAAACATTCTTTAACAATTAACTTTTTTTTTTTTTAATGAAGATCTGATCACAGAACATTTTAAAATTAAATCAGAACACTGTGTTTATGATTGATAAAAGTGTTATTGAAAAATTATTATTAAGAGTGATTTTACACGAAAAAATCTGTTATAAATCAAGAAAAATATCGATCCTTTAATAAATACAGTTATTTATAATAACTCAAATCATTAAATTAAAATCCTGATCATCGCCCTTTAAAAACACGTCATCAATAATGACTAAATAATAACCAGATAGGTTAAAGATTGACAATGCATCATTCGAAAAGAAAAATTGCCATCATATAAATATAACGGTTATAAGTAAAATAATTTTAAATTTTTTTTACAACATGCATAATGGTAAAAAATTAATTAAAACGTAATAATCTTATCTGACACAAATTGATCTTATTCAATTCAACACACAATTCAGTGCTTATTTAACACAAATTGCATGATTTCTACGTAAAATTGGCTTTTATTTAAAATAATATGTATACGATCAGAAATTACACATTAAATAAAAATTCTTTTTTTTTTATAACGGAAGTATACTTTTTTCCCCATAAAAAAAAAAATATATGAAATAATTGATTTAAAGTATAAATAAGACATCAAATAATAGTTTCAATCTTTTAGAGATTACTTTATTTGAATTAAAAAATTTTAACCAAAAATTATCATAGTAGTGTATCTTATTTACCAGTTTCAATATTGCTGTGATTTATTATTCAAATGTAAAATTCATTATTTTGTTGTTGTCAATAACATGCCTGAATTAGAAAACAACATGCCAGAATTAGAAAACAACATGCCAGAATTAGAAAACAACATGCCAGAATTAGAAAACAACATGCCTGAATTAGAAAACAACATGCCTGAATATAAAAACAAAAAATTAGAAAACAACATGCCTGTATTTATAAAACAAAAAAATCTACAGTTTAACCTTAACCTTAACTGCCCTATGCTTACAAAAAGATTTGGCAAGAATGTTGTTAAACAAAGATTTGTGGGCCCAACAAAGGCACGAACTCTTAACCTGCAATATTTCGATAAATCGCCAAACACAATGCCTTCCTTCATGTTACTATAATGAAACAGCTTTCTTCTTTCCTGCACTTAACGGATCAATGTCTAGCAATTTATGAACAACCCCCAGCCGACAAGTCCAACCATTCTTTTCTTCATACACTACTACTTTTTTTTTTTTTTTTTGCTGTTGTTGTTGATGTTGCGGGGGTACTTGCACAGGAGGCCCTCAGAGAGGCCGATCCACGGCTAACTGACGCAGAGCGGCCCGAACTGATCATGAGTAGTGGTCCCCCACCCCGCGCACGAAGAAAGGGGCGAATGTGGGTTAATGACAGGATATGACTTTCATTCCACGAGCCCCCTCTCCCTCCCTACCCTCCACCGGCCTTTTATCGCCCGCGCTATATCCGCTTTCGTAGGGCTCATCAAAAGCGCGACATGAAGAATAATCAAGACACAAACAAAAACCACTAATAACGTCCGTAGGAGACAAAAGGGAGGGAATTAGCAAGTTGGAGGAGGGATGGGGAAGTTTCTTGTAAGTCACTTCATTGGCTATTTACTTTTTTTTTAGGTTCGAGGTGTCTCTTTGGGTCAACTTGGCCTGATCTCCACTCTTCTTTTAAAGAAGAAATAATAATAATAAAAAAAATAAGGCAGGTTTCAATCACTGTCTGGTGCTGAGTGAAAGATTCTGCCATGTTTTGGTGAAATAGTGGATGAAAACCTGTTTACAAATTGCTCTGATGGATGTGTGGCTCTCTGTATTTGGTGCATTGGAGGAATTTTCAAAAGTCTGTATAAGAACTTGGTAGAGAAGTTCCTTTTTGTTATTAAGAAAATGAACATTATCAATTTTTTTTTTTTAAATTAAATCTAAATTAAAAATTTACTATTAGTTTTAAAATTATTTGCAATGAAGTCTGCTATTTAAAGGCGAAAATGAAAATTCTTTTGTTTTAGCAAAAATTAAAGACGTTTTGTTTTAGCAAAAATTAAAGACGTTTTTCAAAGACAGTTCAAAGTTTCCGATACATATGTGGGAACATTTCTTTAGAAAATTATTTTAATAAATCGAATGCAGATTCGGTAACAAACACCGACACAACGAAAATTTCTTATGTTTCTCAACGAAGAATAGTAGAAAAAATCATGTTTTTTTAAAATTATTTTAAACAAATGTTAAAATTAGTTTAAATTATTAATAATCAATCAACACAAACAGCCATCACGCCTCGATTTTGAAAGAATTGCAAGAAACGTTACAAAACATTGTTTTGTCAAAAGGAGAAAAACCTGGCTTAAAAATGTTCAAAATTTATGACAAAAAATATATGATCTTGATCTTTGTATTTATGTATTGAAAATTTTCAAAATTGATATAAATAACTAATAAGCATAAGGTTAACAATAGAGTTTTGTACAAGGGAAAAAAATGATTTTTAAAGTAATTTATTTTATAGAAAACTTATTTGTGACATACAACTTAATAAATCAGAGATTGAATTTATACTTAATGCAGTAGTAGATGGCAAATATTGAAAAGACAAGTGAACTTCAGAATTTAAAACTACTGTTTAGAGAAGGTAAAAAAAAAAAAAGATTAATGGCTTAATTGGCATTTGTAATTATTTAATGACATTTTTTCAAAATGACAAATTTTCAAAAAGATTCAAATGATGAAAGGCAAAAGTGTAATAAGAGATCCACTGACAAAAAACTTTATTTAAATATTGCATGTTTTAATTATAATTTTGAAAAATGTAAAAAATTAGCTTTGTAAAATACTTTATAAAGATAAATATTATAAAATTTAGAACTATGAAGGACATTGGCAAGTCATTGGCATTTGTAATCACTTAATGACATTTTTTTTCAAAAATGACTTTTTCAAAATTCAAATTGAAAAGCGTAACAGATCCATTAAAAAAAAAAAAATCTAAAATATTTCATGGGATGCAAAAACAAAAGCGTTAAATAATATCTTTCTAGAAAGTTATATATACATCGGATATGGACAATAAGCTCTTATTTTTAAAATAAATTCAATCCAAACAGCATCCGAATGAAATAAATAATCACAACTAATTATAATTTTTAATAATTCAGATTTATTAGAAACTTTACCTCATTGTGCTCGGAAAAATTAGCTTTGTAAAATACTTTACAAAACGACATGATAAATATTATAAAATTTAAGAACTATGAATCATCAACATATATTTATCACCTTATACATCTTAAAACTTAAGACTATCATAATAATGACGGTAGTACATGTGTGACCTTGCAGTGCCTTGTCATTCCATTGGCTCCCTGTTAATGCTTCTGCCTATTTCATGCCAGTCGCGCAAAAATAACAAATTTCAGCGCTAATAAAATAAGTCGCACAATGACTTCGTGTGAAGGCAATCAGACAAAAAACTCATGCGTCTAATGTTCTCATACGATGACACCAGCATTCCTAAGCATACTAAGTTATATTAATTTTGAATTACAACAAACGGCGAAGAATTAATATTACTACATATTCTTCAAAATCTTAGAGTCGTAAATAATAAACAAAATCTTTTAAACAGGAACAAAAAATTTTCATACTACACGAAGGTGATGAAACTTAAAAATCAGAGAGAGTTTTTAAGTCCAAAAAATTAGCATACGAGATCCTTGAACTGGATATTAGTACATATTTAAAACAAGTTGGAAAGAAAGATAATGTTACTAATTTGAAATCAAATCAGCATAGGTTATTTTTAAAAATATTTTAAAGAAATTAACATAATTCAATGCCTAGTTTTCAAGCATAAGCAGCATTTTAAATATCAAAAGGTTTTTTTTTATGCTTAATAAAGCAACAGTGTACTTGGTTGCTTTTAAAAATAGAAACAGATAGGTACAAAATAGCATACATAAAATGTTTTTTTTTCTTTACAGCTGTATTATATTAAAATCACATCCGCATATTAAACTCTAATAAAAATAATTAATTTTCAGCTACTCATCTTCATAAAACTAAACACATATTCAACAAGTCAACCAAGAATTAAAAATTTCTAAAAAAATAAGATTAATATCTTCATAAAAATTTTGTTGGAATCTTTTCTTTCCCGCCATATTTATTGTAAGTTTTCGGATATTTTAACTTCTTCAGAAATTAAATTCTTAAAGTGAAGGGGGAAAAAAAAAAAAAAAAAATTTTTTAAATCTCATTACGTTGACTATATATTATATATCGATTTTTACTATATATCGACATCATTTTAACAAACCAGAAAAATATATAAAAAATAATAAAGAAATATTATGCCCTACGATGTGTGTAACGATTGAATGCTTGTGTTAATTGTTACATTTCATACTTTCGAGCCATACTAAATCCACTAAATTTTTCATTAATATTACGAATTCGCTTTAAACAAACGTACTAAGAGGCGAGATTTTAGTATTCGGTGGAAACCCTTTTAATACGGCAGATACTAATCATGTAGGACAAATACTAAGGATTCTGATGTTTAGCTCTGGATATTTATGGAGCATATAATCTATGTTAGGAATATATTACATTATTGAGTATTATACTGCACAAGTTGAACAAAAATATTATTTTGTAAATAAATTTATTATTATTAAAAATATTAGAAATTATTTGATGAATATTATTCCGTAGATAAATTTATGTACTGAAGAACGCAAGTAGGTCTCGTTTTCAATAATCATTTATATAATGTTTAGTAGAATTATTAGAGTATTACAATTTCTGATCTAAGGAAACTATTTGTCGATGTACACTCATGTCCATAAATTAAGGATAATGAAGTTCAGGCAAAGAAAGAAAGAGACAGAAGCAAAACAAATTTGACTTATTTGTAAAGTCTATTTATTAAACAAAAGGTAAAGAGCAAAAAGATGCTATATGTTTAACATAATTCCCTGGAGCAAATTTCAAAAAGAACCTATTTACAAAAAACAGTATAACGTGGTTAGTATGATGGTTAATATGGAGTATGTCTCCCGGACGATGCAATACAGGCCTTACAACGCCTAGGCATGCTGAGTATCAAATTATCAATCTGATCTTGGGGAATATTACACCACTCATCAAGCAATGCCCTCCGAAGTTCCGGTTGAGGTGGGAGGGGGTTGACGGGCTGCAATTCGTCGGCCAAGCATATCCCACACATGCTCTATTGGATTCAAGTCCGGTGAGTATGCTGGCCAATCCATACGGGTGATATCCTCCAATTGAAGGCATTCGTCTACAATGTTTGCACGGTGAGGACGGGCGTTGTCATCCATAAAAAGAAATTCAGCACCCATGGCGCCCCAAAACAAACGTACATGTTGTTCCAGAATGACATCCCGATAGATGTGGCCTGTCATCGTTACACTCTGAACATGCAGGTCAGTTCTGGAAACCAAGAATAATTCCTCCCCAAACGAGCCATCCTGCACCACCGTAACGGTGTCGTTCAATGGTGTTCTCTTGGTGGTAACGGGTACCTGGCGTTCTCCATATGAAAGTCCGGCGAGAATCAAGACTGCAAACTAAACCTGGATCTGATGCTGTGCTCCGTCTGTTTCTTTTGGCAGTAACTGCTAAATACCGGTCCTCATTCGGCGTTGTAACTCGGGGGAGACCTGTGCTGTAACATCTACTCAACATCATCTTGGAATCGTTGCCAAAGCCTGGAGATGACACTCTGGGCGATTCCAAGTTCCTCGGATACTTCCAGCTGGGTACGTGCACATTCCAGTCGTCCGATAATTCTACCACGTAAAAATCATCCAAATACTTCCTTTGTGCCATAACTATGCGGTTGTTGCACTGAAAGGCTTTTTAAAGCGCTTGTGAACAATTTTACTTCTTTGCCACCATTCCTTATATACCCCTCTCTTACACTCGTCATTGTGAGGTACTATCCGCGCCATCTGGTGGTTTCCTGTAATTTGCATATTCTTCTTCAAGATGTGTGTGATAATTCTACAGGTGAAATTTTTATTTTAGAGTTCAATTTCTGTGTGATTTTGAATTATCTTTAATTTATGGATATGAGTGTAGAAAGAAATGTCCATGGATTTTTCACTCTTCAATTTTCATTTTAAATACAGTCAATGTTAATTTTAAATTGCATTTAATAACAAAGTATACTGCCTCTCTTCACACAGAATCAAGATATTAAAAGAAAACCTAATATTCATTGGGATAATTTATTTTCGACAAAATTAATTTACACTTGACAAATTATAACTGAGAGAATTAAATAATATTAATAATAATAACAATGCTGACACAAATTCTGTGGCACGATTGTCACAACATGATATGATAAGACAGAAATAAAAATTATATGATGAATAATACTCCATCGTTATTATGTAATATAGAGTGCAAAACTATTGCAATGAATCATCATGAAAGAATTCGTATTCAGATTTTAATTCATGTATGAATAAAAAATAAGGTAAATATCCATTTCAAATGTGCAAATAAATCGTCATCTTTTCTCTATAATACTTTTACTTATTTATTTTATTTTTTTTGGAAAAGTAGCCGATCATTTTTAATGAAATGCTTAATTTAATTTTCATTCTAATTTCCCCTTATTTTTATTCATCTTTTTTTCACGGTTTTTCTCGTCGCAATCTTAACTGTTTAAATAATCTATTACACTCTCGAATTTATAATCCAATATCTATTAGGGATCACGTCGAGATTGAAAAGAGGTAAATGAAATCTAAGATTAAAAAAAAAAAAAAAAAAAAAGAAAGAAAAAAAAAGAATGAAAATGCAGGTGAAATTAAAAATAAAATGTCTTTTTACAAAATGAGAAAAGGTTAACCCCGTCCGAACCGTGTGATTGGCTCTTGCCCGAAATCTAATTTAAATCGGCTAAATTAACTTTTCTGTTCACTTCCAAAAAGCAAACTAGTAGGGGTCTCTCTCTCTTTCTCCATTCCACAATTTTCTTTTTTTCTTTTCTTCTGTAAATGACCAGCATTACTTTTTAACTTTTTTTTTTTTTAAATTTTTACTTTTACCAACCTGACATTTCCTTTTCAGTTTGAAGAAAAAGCCACATGACGCAATTTATCCAAAATTAAACAGAAATCTTACCTTTTTCATACTTTTTTTTTTTTTTTTTTTTGTAAGAGCACCGAAATAAATAAATAAAAAAAATGAAAGCATATATATATATCCAGAATGCGACTTTAATTACAAACAGACAGAATACGTCCCTTTTTTAAGTTTTATTTTTTAGGTTAAACATTTTTTTTTTCTTCTTCTTCCTACTGTGATTATTCCACCCCTTTTTTTTTTTTTTTTTTTTTTTTTATTATATTTATTTAATTTTTTTTTTCACGAAGTTCATGATACGAAGCTCTGGTCTCATCACTGTCATAAGTAAATACAAGCGTACTGTAAACATGGCGTTTCAAACCGAGATTAAAATGATTTCAACGTTATGTACGAAGTCGTCAATAGATGGCGCAATCAATGACATACCGTTTCCGTCCGCCATACCAAGTCGCCGTGTCGGTGTGTGTAGTATCATCACATGGAGCCGAGAACCCTCCCCCTACCTCATCACATACTCACCCCCTACACACTTGGCCCCCTCGGGGCTATAATTTAAAACCAACGCTGTACAAACATTAAGAAAAAGTTTGCGGAGGAACAAACCAAAGAAAAGGGAAATAGGGAAAAGACGAAAAGGAAAAAAAAAAAAAAAAAGGAAAAAAAGTAAAAGAAGAAAAGCAAAAATAATAATAATAAAGAAAAAATAAAATGTATATATCATTTCTTGCGAGAAAGAGTAATTATTTCCGGCTAAAAAAGAAGGGGGAGGGGGAAGATCCCGAATAACATGTGGAAATACTTGGCCCGCATGATGTATGAGTTTGTATTTCCTCGTGTAAAAGATGGCAGAAAGTATTTCTGATGGAGATTTTTTTCCCTCCTCCCCTCCTCCTTTTTCCTTTTAATTAAAAAAAAAAGTCGGGATTTTTGAAGGAAGTAATCTAGGGTTGGGAAGGGACATATGCCATGTCTCATCTTGAGCAAAAGTAATGTCACATCTTGAGAAAGGGCGTCTGATACTATTCAACACAGATGGTTAAGCAAGGTTATTGTGCTTTCCAAAGTACACACTTTTTTCCAGTTGTTCCTGGACTGATTAAAAGCAGCAGCATCATGAGGATGTTTAGATGGTTACGACGTTTTTACTCAACAATTAAACACACATTTAAAAAAAAATCTGTCAAAAGTTTGCTGTCTACAGAAAGTGTAACACCTATTAAACACATTTTAATTTAGCAGAGGGACACGCATATCAACTTAAAAATAAGAAGGAAAAAAAAAAAAATACTTGTGAATAACAAATGGTTCTGATGCTGATTAGAAAGTTTTTACATATATTTAACAGAGAAACTAATATTAAGTTTAATATCTTAGTCCCTACAAGTTTATTTAAATGACATACCAAGCTAGTAGATTTAACGTGAGGTTTTGTTTTGTTTGTCGCTCTACGGTCATTTTGTGCACACTTTAGGCTAATTAGACCGGGACCTACAGTTTAACGAGGATTCCGAACCACTCACAAACATCCGTTCCAATGCCAGGATTCGAACCTAAAGCCTGTGGACCAGAGCACTGGTCACTTGGTCATCAGGTCGTATTTAAACGTGAGAATTTTGAATGATTGTAAGAGTATGAAAATCGTTTTATTTATCAAAAGATATAACATGAATGGAATTTGTAATACTTTTTCATTTGCAATAAAACTACAAAAACAGGATTATTACATTTACATAACATCAAACTTTAGTTTTTTTAACGAAACACATGCGTTTTACTTCATCACAATAAACAACACTTAAGATATTACGCAATCAAAACAAGATTGTTAGATTTATTCTCAATTATAGCAAAATGTTAGTGCCAAAAACTGACAAGATGTTCCTATTTAATTTATCTGAATATAACAGAGGCCTGACAGCCAACTGGCTAGCTATTTGGTCTTTATTACCATAAGCTTCAGATTTGAATTCTGGCGGTAGCATGGATATTTTTGGTAGTGGTGCGGAATTACGTAAAACAGTAGGTCCAGGTCTAATTAGCCTAAAAGTGTGCACAAAGAGCGACAAACCAAATTTGAAGATAATATTCAATTAAGTGCTTTATTGTACCTGGAAATCATCAGGATTTTAAGTTCTTCTTTTCACCTCATTCTCAATTCCGTTCTCATAGATAAAATCAGTTTGCATAATATTAAGTTTAGCGTCATAATATTAAAACTACTTTCAAATTTCAGTGCAACACATTAATAAGAATACAATTATTTTGATATAAAATGGTATATTAATAGATATTGACCTTGATAAAAAAAAAAATTCTATACTATCAAACCCATCATTTTACGACTAAGTTTTTAAAAATTTAAGACGCATTGTAAAAAGATATAAATAAAAAAATTAATATCTTGTATCTTAATCACAAAAAAGAAATGGATTGAAATTTTTCGGAATAAGTTTATTCTAAAGGTCATATTCTAATTAGGATTTTTTTAACACAGAACTGGTTTCTGATTACCATATCATTATTCTGGTTTCTGATTATTATCATTAGAAATTCACTCTGAATATAATTTGTCTAAGCATTCTTATTAAATTAAAGCATATATGATTGGTGACATAACAATTTCTTGAATTAAAAAAAAAAAAAAAAAAAGAAAGCTAATACATAATTTATAATAGAATTAAGTAACTTAAAAATAGAGTAAAATGGAATCCACATAATATAGATTACCAACTAACACTTTTATGCATACAAAATATCTTGAATGTATAAATGTTAATGTAAGCATTATGGTAGTTGTACGTACTATATCAGTTGTATTTAACATCAAAATGTAAAAAAAACAAAACAAAAAAACATTAACAAAAAAAATTTCCGCCTTTTTATTTTTAAAGTTTTTACGATTAAATTCTGATTTCAAAGAATATAGAAAAACAAAAAAGACACCAAAGCATTAATTCAAAATTTTACTGCAAATTTTTAAATCCACATCCATCACAGCAATTTTAATGGCTTCCCATTATAATAGAAATAAGTAACTTAAAAATAGATTAAAATGGAATCAATATAATATAGATTATCAACTAAAACTTGTATGCATACAAAATATGTTGAATGTATATGAATTTATAAATGTTAATGTAAGCATTATAGTAGTTGTATGCATTATATTAGTTGTATTTAACATTAAAATGTAAAAAAAAAAAAAAAAACATTAATAAAAAATTTCCCGCATGGACTTTTATTTTTAAAGTTTTTACGATTAAATTCTGTTTTCAAAGAATATAGAAAAACAAAAAAGACACCAAAGCACTAATTCAAAATTTACTGCAAATTTTTAAATCCACAACAATTTTAATGGCTTTCCAGTCGTGATGGAACTTTCTTTTTTTTTTTTTTTTTCTAAATACAAAACCTTTATGCATAAATTACGCACGAGCGCTTACACCACCTTCTCCTCCCTTCCCCAACCAAAAATACCGGAAGCGTCAATAAGTCAAGCGTACACCCGAAAAGCATCACTAGTTGCACAACAATAGGACCTTGCATGTTTATAATAATAATAAAATATGATTAAAAAATAAAAAATAAAAAAATCCACCCCCACCCAATTCGAATAGGAAATAAGCGGAAAAAGTAAAACTGCATTCAGAGCATACATATCCTACGTCTTTTCTGTAGCAAAAGAAGTGAAAATTAACCATTTCATTCTTTCCATTTTCTTTTTAAAAAGAAAGAAAGAAAAGTGGTCGTTTAAAGAAAGGAAAAAGAGAAACTTAATCCTTTTTTCTACCAAAAGTCAAGGAACCGATATCAATGGAGAGCACCCGATGCGTAAATTCAATTGAGGATACGCCACACCCGGTAATGGTCACTTCTCACTCAAGGAGAAAAGAAAAAAAGAAAGAAAAGCAGCAAAAGCCACGCACAAAAGCAGACTTTTACCCTCAATTCTCCATTCTTCGATGTCACCCTCCGATGGTCCCGAGGGGGCCCCTCCCACGCAATCGGCAAACCGAACAAGGGGTTTGCCCTTTTTATTCTTCAACGGGCAACAGGTCTTCTAAATCTTCCACGCTCTACAAAGCCCGGTGAAAGTGTTCGTTCCGAATTATGTGTGTCAAACCCATTGCGCCGAACGAAACAAAAAAGCACCAGAAAAGAAAATAAAAGAAAAAGAATAAAAAAAAGGGCCCGTTATACGCTTGGCTCGCCGAGTTCGTCTTCGGCTCGACCCACACGCTGCTGAAGCAAAAATGACAACAGAATTAAAAAAAAGAATAAAATAATAATAATAAAAAAAAAAAAATAAAAAAAAAGTGCAGGCGACCTCTGGTGTCAACGGGCCACAAGACAGTCGCACTTCCTTTTTTTCCTTTTTTACACTACGCCACTTTGAGAGAGTTTAAATGGTTTTGGGTTTTTAACAAGCAGATCTGTGCCGGACGTTGCGCGTGCCAATTTCTGGCATACCAGGGAGAGGACGCATGCATTTTTTTAGGATGGTATATAAAGCATACCCATGAATTCAGTACTTCATTATTTTACCTCAAAATCCACACTTTGTACCCTGATCTAGTACCAAACATGTCATTACAATAAAACGACAATATTTTGCTTTAAAGTACTGTTTTTTATACTTGATTAGAACATAAGAGCCTTCGTTAAAAAGTGTTCACTCAAGGTTTATAGATTTGAATATCTATGGAAGCTAGACATGACTTCGAAAAAGTGCCTAAGGCTATCTCTTTTTTATTAATTCGATTTATTTAAAGATGAATGTACATACTGGTAATATATTTCCATGTTTTTTTTTTTTTTATCAAGTACAAATATAAATATGGAACTAGATATCGTAAACATTATCTTTAAGAAAGCATTTTTGATTGACCGTTATGATGTCATTATAAGTTGAGCAAATGTGTGATTTTCGTGGATCGGGTCTACGGTGTCTACGGCTCTACTTCCATAATTTAAAAAGCAGTAAAGTTTGAATAAATCTTCTCCTCACCTCGTCAAATCATTGAATACCAAATTTATTCTTAAAATTGAAAAAAAAAAGGTTCATAAAAGAAATATATTTTTTTTAAAATTTGCTTTAATATTGTATAGCCAAACATAACTAAAAATACAAAATGTTAGTGCTAATTTAATATAATTTAAGCTACTTTTGTAAGATAAAACTATTAACTAATTTGTATACTAAACAGCCAAAAAGCGAAAAGCCAAAAAGTCATAATGCTGTTAAGATAAAAAGTATAATAATCTCAGAAAGTTGCCATTCTTGATTTACTAAAAATACGTAGATCAAGAAATGGCAACAAAATATCAATTATTAAAATATGCAGCTGTAAATTTTTGTAAGTGTATGCATTTCATAATCATGATTAAAAAGCTGTTACTTTTAATTTTGATTCTAAAAGAATTAAATAATGGATAGATGATTTACAACAATTTTAGCATACAACAGCTGTGTGTGCTCAGGATATTACTGAATTTATGAATTAGTATTCGTATTTCAGTAGTTCAATTTGCACAGCCTTTTCTTGTTCGTTTAGCATTATCATCTGAAAAGAAAATCAATTTGTTTAACTTCTTAAAAAGGACATCTGTGCATGGAATATTGAGTAAATGTTTTTATTTTGTTTATAAATAAAATGTAAGTAAAATCTTTTACACTGATGCGTCTTACTGAAATTCTTACATAATTTATTTTATACATGGAACTACAGCTGTGGCATAGGAATATTAATATATAAATTTAATCAGATCAAATTCATACAGAATCTTGAGATAGCATATTATTACTGTATAAGATAAACGAAACCGTGTACAAATGTCTTGAGAATATTATGATGAAATATAGCTTTGGTTCATCTAAACTTGTATTAAATTTCTTTATTGTTTGGTTAATAATCATAGCATGGAGGACATTTTAAATGGGAATGTAAATGAGTTTAATACATGGTAAAATAAACTCTATGGGTCTGTATTATTTTATATAAAAACACACGTATGGTCTCTCAAATTTTTTTTTTTTTTTTATTTAATTTATAAAAAAGGTCTGTTTTTAAAGTCCAAAATCAAAAAGAAAATTATTTCAGATTTAATTAAAATATTCTTCTCTTTTAATATTAAACAAATACAAAAAATGATTGATTTTTTTTATGTCCTATAAAGTTATTTAAAACATCGTAAGCACAAACATTTTTTTTACCACAGATTCTAGTAAAAATAAATCTATTGATGAAACCACAATATTTTGTAAATTGAACCATTGAACAAGATGGTAAAAATATGAAAATCGATAGGAAATTCTTTCACTGGTAATCAATTTCACGGATAAGAAAACAATAACTGAACATCGAACTCAAAAACTTGTTGCAGAAGAGAACTGAATCACAAAGTTTAAAAATAACAGGAAAAATCAAAAATTGTCACTTAGGAATGGGATGGTAAAAACGCTTTTGACAGTCTATTTAAAAAGAGGTTAACAGGTTACGCCTTTGATTTGCATTCACAATGATTTATGATCTGCATATGATAAATGACCAGATTGAAGAAATAACTTGATAGGTTACTTTAAAAAATATTTAAAATGCTTGCAACTTTAACAAGATAACTGAATATGATTACTGCAAACAAAAATGACAGTGAAAGTGAAAGGAGAATTGGAACAAAAATGTCTTCACTGAAGGCTGGAACAGGGCAATGTTCTAGAACAAATAAATTTTTTTTTTTTATTGGTTATGCTGAAAAGTTAATACATCATATTTATCTGCGATCTTAAAAGTGAGTAGAATATAAAATACATTTGAATAACTTTTCCTCTTGTGGTATCAATTAAGTTTAATCATACATTACAACTATGATCTTTTATAACAATAGAGCAGTTGTTGTTGTTACTTGTGGCTTTATTGAAAAGCAATCCATACAAATTTGGACACTTACAGTAGAAACAAAAAGAACATATAAACAAATCAAAATTATAAAGGGAAAAGACCAGACACTCAACAAAAACGACCAAAAGACCTTAAAAACAGTTAAAAACAAGTTAAATGTTCTAAGGATATAAATTTCAAAAGCTAGAAGCATCATAATAAAAGTTCGTGTGATCAAGACATGTTTTCTCTGGACTTTCAGTTAAGAGTACACAAATCACCATTTTGTTGTAAGCTAAAGTCTAGTCACGTGCAAACAAATAGATGGACTTTATTCATTTTATGGTGTATTTTATTATTATTTTTGTCCTACACAAAATACATAACAGAACAACTATGACACAAAATGATTTATAACAAAATGTATAGATACAAAATATATATGAAGCATGTAGATACAAAATATATATGAAGAAATCTTAGGACCTTGCTTAAGTACTATCAATAACTGTATTTTGCTAACAACAAATATTTCAAAATGATAATTTAAAACATAATTGATAATTTGGATAATATTTGAAATAAACGTCTCATTTAAGAGAAGGCAAGAGAATAATCAAAGAAATCAAATTTTAACAATTAAAATCGTTGTTTAATTAAATGGAAAGTAATCTGCAAAATACTTTATTTAGGTGACTTTTAATCGGATATTTAATTTAATACGTAATAATAATACTTCGATGAAATCCGTGTTATTTTCTGTTATTTTAAAAATCTACTTTTAAAAATAGAAATTTTAGTAATTTTAATGAAGTTTTATTGAAAAAGCACTTGTTTCCTTTGAGAATTTATTTCATTAATTAAAAAAACATTTGAAAGCATCAGCATCACATAAATATGAAACTATTTGGATCACCACTAAAATGATTTTGATTCAACAACAAAAACATCAGTCAATGCAAATGGCGGCTTCTCATGAAACCTCACAATCAAAAACCACACAGACGAATTGCACAACTCGAGCATTCCCATCAGAACTCCACCTCACGTTTGACTGGTGTTTTTTACACGCCAACGCTCAACTTTCACCACACGTTTTCGCCCTCAATTGAACAATTCATTGATATCATCGGGAAAAATCTACCAGTTCCTCTTAACTTTTTTTTTCCCCCATTCTCTTCTCTGTCTCCCTGATCCATACACATCCCCATAACCCACGGGAATTCGATCCGCATTAGAGAAGATAAAAAATAAATAAACAAATAAAAACCTAATCTGTGTTTGAGGCCGAGTTCCCAATCATCCCCCTTTAGCCTTCATGTACCACACTCTCACTTTTCTGTTCGTGCTCTAATAAGCCCGGCATTGTGCATTGTGTGCTCGCAATCGTTTGGTGAAAGGGTAGTGAAGGGGTTATCCGCTCACGATGCTTCCATTCACGATGAGTGTTCGATGATAACCGAAACGCCCACCCCATCTGACCTACTGGACTCGAAATTCCGCCCGATGTTTGATTGCGCATTCGATTTCTTTCTTGCTGAAGAAGATTCTCCATCGCCCCAATGCCAACCCTGCTGCACTTTCACTCCAAGTCACGAGACCATTCTTTTTTGTTTTATTTTCATTTGGCAGATGGAATGATTATCCGATACAGGAAGTTTTTGATTCATCATCGATATTTAGTGATCCAAAACGAAGGGTGCTTGCAGGAAGAATGCTTGCTGGATGTGTCCATCAATATGGAGCAATTAGTTTTAGATAGTGTAGCATAAAAAGTGACCAGGTCACTAACTTGCAGTATAAAAATGAACAAAAATAAAGTTTCCTTAACGTTGGAATTAGTAGACAATTTTTTTTCAGCTTCAGTGTTCCGTCTCCTACAATTGACAGTTACGAAAAAGTATTTATTTAATATAGATATGCTGTTTGTATATCAAATAGTATTTGTTTGAAATATAAGCTACTTATAGTACAGTACAGTTTAGTTTGTCATTTTCTGCACACTTTGGGCTAATTAGACCAGGACCTACAGTTTAACGTGGATTCTGAATCACTAACAAACATCCCATGCCAAATATCTATGGTACCAAAGGCCAGAGGGCTAGCCAGTTGGCCATCAGGCCGCACTTGTCACGAGACCATTCTTTTTTTTTGTTTTATTTCAGTTGGCAGATGGAATGATTATCCGATACAGGAAGTTTTATGATACATTATCGATATTTAGTAATCCAAAACGAAGGGTGCTTGAAGGAAGAATGCTTGGTGGATCTGTCCATCAATATGGAGCAATCAGTTTTAGATAGTGACTTGGTCACTTTTTATGCTACACTAACTTATATCATAAAAATAAAGTTTCCTTAACGTTGGCATTAGTAGACAATTTATTCAGCTTCAATGTTCCTCCTCCTACAATTGAGAGTAACGGAAAAGTATTTATTTCATATTGATGTGCTGTTTGTATATCAAATAGTATCTGTTTGAAATATGTTACTTATAATATAGTTTAGTTTAGTTTGTCGCTTTTTACGGTCATTTTCTGCACACTTTGGGCTAATTAGACCAGGACCTACAGTATCGTGGATTCCGAACCACTCACATCCATGCTGCTGCCAGAATTCGAACCTGAAGCCTATGGTATCAACAGCCAGAGCGCTAGCTAGTTGGCCATTAGACCGCACTTACAGTATAGAGCAATGTAAATAATAATAAAAAATAAAAGAGTCCCATTTGAAAAGTGCATAAGTCCCTTTGCACAGTATTATACAGTTTGATTTCAATTTGTTAATTAGGCTATTTTTTAATGCAATTTTGATTAAAAATTTTCAACAATAAATATCGGGCTGTGCAATTCGCTAGAATATTCGTTCATTTAATTAATTAATTTAGTAGTATCAATAACGATGAATAAAATTATCTTAATTTTGATATTAGCATGTTTAATATTGCCAAAATAACATATTTGAAACTGCTAATTTTTATCAAGAATTTTTGAAATCAAACTTTTGTTTATTTATTTATTTACGTTTTCTTTTCTTTTTTGTTTATTTAAAAGAGAAAATACCTACAACCAATGCATTCAAACAGCAATTAAAAGCGATTCTTACATCGATTGCAACAGCAAAAAAAAAAATCTTGCACATCACTTAAAAACTCAAATGAAACTACAAAAAGCTTGCTCCTGTGACCTAAAAACTGGTCAAAGGTGGGAAAGGGGAGAAGGGAAAAAATACTTCAAGGATATTGAAAACATAGTTGTCGAAAACCCGAATTGCACCTGTGATACCATGAAAAAAAAAAAAAAAAACATTCACTCAAAATATATATCTTAAATTTCACTGAATAATGATGGCATAACCATATCTTAATCCCCTCACCCCCTCCCACTCCAGTGGACTCATCGGTTTCATCAAATGATGCAGCATAACCAAATTTCGTGCCCGGAATGATCATCAATGACCTAGTTAAATTTGATCAAAATAATGGCGTATACATCAAAGTAAGATCTCGCTTGAAGACAATCGGACACAATTCTTTTCAGAAGTCAACAGTCATCCGAAACTTTATCTTCGTTAGTTATTCGCGGGCGATAAGGAGGTTCGAATTTCATTTCCTCATAGGTTTTGATCAGTGCCAGAATGTTAAGCAGCTAATATATATACGTCGGTGGAAGACAAACCGATTGCTTGCAGTTTAAAAGAAAAAGGTGATTTATTTCCGAAACGATGACATAAAAATAGCCTTGAAGTGTGAAGGTTTCTTGCGCAGTTTATTTTTACAATTAAGTTACGAAATAAATCTGAAATGTAGGTGCATGATGATTTGAAATGAATTAGGTTATGCATATTCATCGTGAATGATATTCATTTAAGATAAAAGGAGAAAACGTGAAAACAAATTTTTATGCTTCTCCAAAAATAAAAAAATATAAAAAAAAAAATTTTAAAGTCATAAATATTATTTCATATGCAGATAAAAAAATTATTCTATTTTTGAAGTTTTAAAATCTGATATTAAAATAGAATAATCATCCAAGACTGTTTAAATATAATGTTAAGTTGATAATATCAAAAATATGAGACGATGTTTTCATTTAAACATTACAGGAAGGAAAAAAAACGTGATCTAAACCAAAAACAGCAATTGAGGTATAAATTTTTATGTCAAATATTTGGATGATGTAATATAATAAAAGGACCATTTCAAAATTTAGAAGAGGTGATTGTGTTAGAAATTCATAATCTGTATTTTTCAAGAAACCTTTTCAAAATCTCCAAGTATTTCTGTAGAACATCTTTTCATTGATAGACATACAAAATTTCAGAAATATTTCCTTCTGTTTATTTCTTATAACTTACCTTATATAAAAAAATATCTTATTGAACTCAGTTTAATCAAACATCAAGGGTTTGGTTAGGCTTGTCGCTCTACGGTCATTTTGTGCACACTTTAGGCTAATTAGATCGGAACCTACAGTTAACGTGGATTCCAAACCCCCAACAAACATTCATGAAACATTCGAACCTGAAGCCTGTAGTACCAATGGCCAGAGCGCTAGCCAATTGGCCATCAAGCCGCCAAACATCAAGGGAGATGAGGAATCTCAAGTTAAAAATCGTCACTAATTCATCAATAATTTCTAACTCAAATATGTTTCCCTGAAAATATTATTTGATTATTTCATATCTTAATTACTAAATTGCATCCATGACAATTTATGCACTTTCTATTTTGAAAATATTCAAAACGAAACCTTTGGAACTGCAAATGAACAAAATGTTTCTGAACAACTTCTACTTTGACAGAAACCCAAAAGAATCCCCAAGCATCTGTGATAGTAATGCTAAATTCAGTGTCCTTTTCTTGTCAAAGCATGGTATATATGTATACTTAGGATACTTAAAACCAGCGGATGATAACTACCTAATACCTTCTTGCTTGTCACTCTTGTAGAGAGACATATTGCAATAAGATCCTCCTCTCGTTAAATAATAAGCACATCAATCTCATTAATGATATGCATTTAACCAATCTTTTGATCTGCTTTGATACTGCATACACAAAGTACCCAGTATTCAAATTAGTAAAGCATGACGCCAAAGATGTACAGCATTTAATTAAGATTTTAAGAAATGAGAAGACAAATTTTCTATTCTGTGCCTTTTTGGGTGGTCACACGGACACCCGCAAATGGCCGTTCTTCGTCATCATCCATCAGAAACACAAAAATCTACATCAGTTATCTACAGCTCCATCATCCGTAATCCATAATGCATCAGATACAATCCGCAATTCATCATCTCGCAAATCCCGAATGCAACAGCAAAAACTTTTTAAACCGATTAGATGACACTGCATGAACTTCCACTTTGACAGCAACCCAAATCCCCGAGCATCTGTGATAGCAATGCTAAATTCACTGTCCTTTACTTGTCAAAGCATGGTATATATATTTTATCTCTAAGTGTCATTACATATGTACGGCATGTTTTATATGGTTCAAAGAAATGTGATGCCTTGATTGATATACACTGCCAATGAAATGAGAAGGATAAATCCAAGGAGGTATTTCCTATTTTCAAATTAATGGAAATCATATAAAAAAATATTCAAGGAAACCGGTAATGCTGTTTTTGAACATTTTTGTGCAATAATTCCCTTTAATTTAAATTACGTTCTCTTATCCTTATTGTTTATAATTTTGATTTGTTAAATAATTCAATTTTTGAAATTGGCTCTTACCTGATCTGTGCAGTAAAAATTACCCAGAAGTTAAATTATTTCATTAAACGATAAAATGGATCTCTTAAATTTTTCAGTGATTGAGCACTGTTCAGTTTCTAGTATAGGATAGTGCAATAACAGTTCAGCTGATGCTATTGATATTAACTGCCGTTTTAATAAATTTGAAGAAAAAAAAAAATCAAATTATTAAATATAATGTATCATTGTTTTTGTTTTTAAAAATAATTTTTTATTTACATGTTAAATATTTGTCCTCGTCATCAATAGTTGGTAAAAGAAAGCATATACGAAAATATAGCACACACACACACAAAAAAAAGTTCAAATTTTATTATCGTGCTTTATTGTTGTTAAGTATGCTAATTATAAATGATTTACACGATTTTATATTTTCACAGGGAGAAAAGAAAGATTATAAGATATTTGCATGGAAAAATAATGGTGTAACAATGTATCGCAAACATCTTAAATTAAATTTCTTCTCAAATGCGTCTTTACGCAGCAATTATCACAGTACTTTTACATATACATGTATCATACAAATCCCAAAAGTACTTGGAAATAAACTCTTTGTAAATAAACGACCGTTTCCTTAATAATTAATTACATAAAGAATTCCATCCCGTTTACTCTTGAAGGATGAAATTTTTATCAAAGATTGCAAATCATGTCAAGGACTAGAAAAACTATTCGCTAATGCTAGTTAGAATACATCACCAGCTTTGAGAAAACCACAGGAAAGAGCATACAAAAGAGTTCCATTGGAAAGTGATAACGAAATTAGATTTCTTAATATTTAAATTGTTATGCTGACTGCTCACGGTCCTTGCATACAATGCAAAAGCAAATAATCAGATCGAAAACTTTCTTCACCTTCAACATTTAATCAAATGATTCTTACCTTAAACTAAAGATACTGAAATCTATGGTAGATAAAAAGTTAATATTCATTCCAAAACAGGCTCGAGTAATTATTTTCTTTATTGTCTTTCAAATTGAAAAAAAAAGTTATCTAGGAGAAATAAATATTTCCAATTATTAAAAACATACGTTATTACAATAAAAGTTTCGTAAAGGTGTATCATTAAAAAAAAAAAAGTGAACAATTTGTATAATTCTTAAACTGGAATTTTCAAAATAATAATAATAATAAATAAAATATAATTTTATGCTTATTTAACTTTAAATGAAGTAATGCCCTTCATTTAAATTAAATAAGTGGAAAATATAATTTTTGTAGTTGAATTTTATTATTTTATAACATCAGAATTGGAGACCTGATGGCCGAGTGGCGCTCTGGCACTCGGTACCACAGGTTTCGCCATGGATGTTTGTAGTAGTTCGGAATCTACTTTAAACTGTAGGTTCCGATCTAACAGGATCGTAGAGCGTTGCGGGGGTATCGTTACTCCCCGTCCGTAGTTTATCTTCAAGCTTCCTGGGTAGAGCTAAGTGAGTAACGTCGGTGCAGCGCTTACCTCAAGGCATCAAAGACAATTGTCTTAAGTGTTTGTCAGCTGCATTAGAACAACAACAAAAAAAAAAAAAAAAAACTTATCATAAATATAACCGGAAATTCAAACGTTTTTAAAAATGATAATTTAAAATCAAGAATCAAAATAGCAATGTATGTATATATAAATATACAATTCCACAGCATATTTTCGAAAGTGACAATATAACAATGCTACACACTAAAAAAATCACAATGTATTCTTTGGATACCTCTAAATCACCAACAAAGAGCCTTGATATGATACAAAAGCAATTTCCCTATATACCAGAGTTTCGACCAAGAAACGATGAATTAAAGAATGCTCATTCTGCTGAAAGAAGAACAAAACTTGTGATCCTTAAGAATTTGAATTGTTGCATTTTATGTGAAATGCAGGTTCGGAGGACATTCAACAGTTGACAATAACAAAAGATTTCTTTTTCTAAAAAAATATAAAAAGACAAAATTTGTTTTTGCTGTTTCTTTTTCACACGTCCGTGTCCATTTCGGGAAAAAAAAAAAAAAAAAAAAAAAAAAAAAAAAAAAAAAAAGAACGTTCTTTAGAAAACAGAACGTCCATCCACAAAACAACAGATGAAAAGAAGAAAATAAAAAATAAAAAAGTGCTCCAAGGCCGGTCTTTGGCGAATGCTTATATTGTATGAATGTTATCTTTTCTTTCAACTTTTGAGGAAGTTATGGGCTGTGAATAATTGAAAAACTTCGACGAACGATTATCGAAAGATGTGACTCGAATATCCGTCCACGGCCACAATGCAGAAGAATAAAAGAAGAAAAAGAAGAAAAAAAAAAATTGACCGAAGAATAACGAATAGATTTCGAACGGATTGGGTATTCTAGAACGTCGCTAACCCTTCGGCTACTCTTCGCAGTGACACGGTGTCACGTTCAACAAAGCGAGGACCATCTATTCCGAGAAACAAGCTAACAAAGCGGCAAACACGTAGTGAATTCTAACTAAAATGCGACAATTTGTAACTCTTTGCGTCGGGTCTTTGGTTATCAGATAGCCTGGCCAAAAGAAGAAACCGGAATGATATATTGATGCATCGTCAAAAACTATCGAGACCTTTGTTGATCAGTGATAAAGTGTTTTGTTTGGCATTCTTTTCAAATCACGATATTTCGATTCAGGGTTAAGATGCTTTGTCTGCCACACATGTTTTGTCCCTTTAGAAAAAGCATCTTCACTAAATCGTGTCTATTTATTGGATTTTGTGTTTTACAAAAATTGAATTCGTTACTCAGATACAATTCAAAATTTACTGTTAAAAAAAAAAAGGATCCTCATATTTTAGGCTTAATGAATATGATATTTGGTGAAGATTTCATAATCTTTTAAACTATTGTTAAATGTTCTGTGAAACAAAAATACAAATATAAATGCTAAAAGTGCTTAAAAAAAATGGTTATTGTAAGAAATAATTAAATTTCTGCTTAAACTCCAGCACTAAAAATTGTTCTGAGTTATTGTTTAAGAAGTCATAACTAAGACAATAATACAGTATCAAGTTAAGCAATTATCTAAACCTTGCTAAAAATAGTTCTCATGACTAAAAGGATGATTAGTTTCACGATTAATATCGTAACGTGTTTTATGAGTTCCGAGTTGTTTAACTGCTTAAACCTTAGGAGAAATTAAAGATTGATTAATAAAAGAATTTACCAAAGAAGAATAGTTTTAAAAGTGTATTGAACGAATAATAGTGAAATTGAAATTTTCAGTATAGAATCATACATATAGTATAAAAAATTCAAATTAATTTTTACTTCATATATTTTTTTAAATTACTATTCAAGTTGAAAAGAAACATTCGAAGAATAGTTTTAAATTGTAATACGAGAGAGTTTACTTTTTGTGTAAAAAGATAAAATGCACTGCTTCTTCAAATACAAGAAAACGACTGAAATTTTTTCAATACCAAACTATCAGATTATTGGCCAATGACAGGCAGAATTGAAACAGATCCTGTGGTACCCAAGTTACAGATCTGGGTTTGGTTTGTCGCTCTATGGTCATTTTGTGCAAACTTTAGCTAATTAGACTGAGACCTACAGTTTAATGTGAATTCCAAACCACTAACAAACATCCATTCCATCGTCAGGATTTGAACCTGAAATCTGTGGTAAATCAGCCAGAGCGCTAGCCAGTTGACCATCAGGCCGCTGCAGATCTGGGGGAAGGCAGATAACACCCGCTAGAAGAAAATAGAAAACACTATCTTTGGAGATAATACCATACGCAGATACAATGCAGTTATTAAAAATATCAGAAAAATTCAACAAGACGCTTGGCCAGCCAGGCCAATGTTCTGTAACAATCATCACTGAATCTACAATTTTTCGAAGAAGAGATTGCGGTGCACACCAATACCAAAACTGGTACCTTTGTCCTCTTGCACTCTGGTGAATGCTGACTACAAGTACATAGAGAAGGACAAAACTGAATATCACTTAAATTACAATCTATTTTAGTAAATATCTAACATTAATGCTCCCCTTTTATTTATAATCTATGTGGGCTAAATATCTGAAACACAACCCGGCTATGGTAAGAAGTAAAATGTATACTGATAAATAAGACTTCAGAATTTCATTGATATTTAGTATATACTTAACATTCTAATCGTTATATTGCCATCCATATCAACAATACCAATATTGCGTTCAGTAATGTTTTAAGAAACCTCTAAATTTTTTTTCCCACAAAATTTATTCGAGTAACTTAATAAATATCTCAAATGTTCATTGTTTTTATTGAAATAAAATTAAATACATAAAAAATTAATATCACAAATCTTATTACTTCTATTCGTTGCTATTTTGAATAACATATTACAGCGAATAGAATTCCCTTGTACTAACTTCTGCACTTAGATACGGAAGAAACTCGCAATATTTATCAGCCTCAAAAAGAATAACCACATTCAAGTGGCTTAAAGATTATCGACAAAGGTTAAATTGAACAATTAAAAAAAAAAAAAAAAAAAAAAAACACAAGTGCAACCAAATATCCACCTACCAACTGTATCACAAAAAAGGGGGACCATAAACTAATCACTTTTCGCACCACTTCGACCTCAATCCAGGAAGGAAGAATGAAGAGCAGCTTTAAGTAATGATAAAAAAGAAATAATAATAATAAAAGATATATATGCACACATAAAAAAAAGAAGAAGAAGAAATGAGATAAAGGTAGTAGGGAGGAATGAGAAAAGCGAGGGGACATATTCCTCAGGGGTGATATACGAGTCTGGCGAGCGAGATCTGTCGGTTGACCGTAATTCTGTCACGATGCAGGTAAACACACCTGTAAATTAGGCGCCGATATCTACACCATCGTGACAGGGTTGACCCCGACCGAGAAGGGAGATTTACGGCGCACCGCAGAGTCACCGTCGATGACGCGGCAGCGGTGATGGACTCGTAGCCGCTGACGACGGGCGGGGGCCAATCAACAAATTTAGGGAAGCCGATTGATATCTCGGATGATGCGGGTGAAATGAAATACGCTTTTTTCTTGTCATAAGTGAAGTTGTCATAATGCTCGAGTTTTGCAATTGTTTTTAAACAAAATATATATTTTTTTTTGGAAAGATAAAATGTAGAGATTCCTAAAATGCACTTATCTCCCACTTTTTCTTGTAAGCTTGAAAAAAAAAAAAAAAAATTAAATAACTTCCAATATAAAATAATACATTATTATTATTATTATTATGAGATCATGATTTATGTAAAATATTTCGTATAGAGTGACTGCTGAAATTTTATTCATCATATATATATATAAAGCTTTCCCACTTTTTTCTTGTAAGTTTAAAAAAGAAAAAGTGGCATGAAAAAAAGCATTAAATAACTTACAATATAAAATAATACATTATTATTATTATTGTTATGAGATCGTGAATTATGTGAAATATTTCGTATAGAGGGATTGCTTAAATTTAATTTAGCATATATAATTTTTTTAATGAACCCCAAACCATTATTTAAAAGTAAAGACGAAAACTTGTTACAACAATTTTAAATACACTAACACAAAAAACGTATTGCTTTTCTATTTTTTTAATCTATTAAAAACTAGGAAATGATTCCAATTTAATATACACCATCAAGAAAAAAAAAAAACAAAGCTTGAAGATTTATCAATTTCATGATTTATGTTAAATTTTTCATATAGAGGGATTGCTCAAATTTTATTCATCATATATATAGATAAAAAATTTTATAGAATCACAAACCATTATTTAAAAGTAAAAACAAAAACTTGTTAAACATTGCATTACATTTTTTTTATTTATTAAAAACTAGGAAATGATTCCAATTTATTATACACCATCAAGAAAAAAAAAAACAAAGCTTGAAGATTTATCAATTGAAACTTTCTAAATTTATTTTTACTAAATAAATTGGATATGAGAAAATGTATTTTTCTCCCCAACCATCCCCTGTTATTCAATAAAATTTTTAAAAGGATATTTTTGAGCAGATGAGAAAAAAAAATTTAAATGAATACATTTTTTTAAAAAAGAAAATATCCATTCGAGAACAAATAGTTTACATCGAGTTGCCCATAAAATACAGTGCCGCTCTTTTAAATCATAGGGGTGGTGTGGAGAGAGACACGTGCACACAAAATGTTTAAAAAGCCAAACGACAGCAAATTAGGGGTGAGCCACGCCGAGGAACAAGCGATTATCGAAGAAGATGATTGCGTGAAAGAATCTCTTTTAACCACTTAAAAGGTCCCAAAGAAAAATAAACAACAATAAAAAATAAAAAAGTGGGGGCCAAAAATCAATCTTAAGCCATTTTATTTTATCTCCCTCTCCTTTAAAAGTATCATCGTGTAATCAATGGTCGACCAGCAATTCCGTTGAAGTTACAGTTAATCACCGAGATCAAAATATTCTCTGGAAAAACGGGAAGGATCCCGTCTGGAGAAGAAGAGGGGGAGGGGGTGGAGATGAAAAAAAGGGGTTGGGGAGTTAGAACAAGAGAACAACAAGGCGCAAGGGGGAAAATATCTATTTCACGCATTATTTGACTAGAAATACGAAATTAATGTGAAACGTCAGAACCCCCCTTCTTCTTCAACAAGAAGGCTGGAAAAAAACAACGTTAGACATTAATGGAAAATAAGTAACAATAAAAAAAATAAAACATCTCAATTACTGGGGGACACAACAAGCATCCAAAAACTTTATATATGCATTTTCCCCATTTTTATTCTGTGGGTAAAGGGGTATTCAGGGGTGTCAAACACACCCGCGGGGGGATGGGGGTGGGGACAGACAAAAGGGGAGGTAAAAGTGAATCGATTGAGAAGTCAGGCTATCAAAAAGATAGTACCATGCATAAGAGAGAGAGAGAGATACAGTGCAAAAATTTATTTTCACGGAGAAAAAGCCATTTTGTTATTAGTTTAGACAGTGGAAAACGATGAGGTATTGTGTTTTTGTGTGGCTGGCTTCCCTCCCCCTTCCCTACTGTGCTCATAATAATGCTTCTGCTTGCTTCTAAATGTTATTTATCGGTAGGAAAATTGCGATGATAACCGCTCGCGGGTTTTGAAGCAGATGGTTTGGAAATTTTTGTGAATCAAAAGGACGTTTTTGGTTGATCGAGTCCGGATTGCTAGATTAATCCGGGAACAACAGTTGTTGTTGACAAGAAAGTTCGAGCAATAACGGGAAAATTTTTTTTTTTCTTGCTCTCAGTGCATTACATTACTCTCTCTCCAATTTCCCCGTTAACTCTTTTCTTGAAATTGTATTTAAAGTTAATTTGGAATTAATTTGTTTTGGAAGAGGGGGAAAAAAAAAACGTGAAAAAGCCAGTACGGGTGTCCAGTACAGGTGACGGTTTGCTGGAAGCTTTTAACTGTATCGACAACCATTTGCGGGCAACGGTTTTTTTTACAGTTTTCTTCTTTGTGGGCACATTTATATTTATTATCCGTTTTAGAGGCACCAGTTTACCGACTAAATAGCTTCAATTTGGTTGGGTAAAAGGAAAAAAAAAAAAAAAAAAGTTGGTGTTTCGAATTTCAATTTGTTAAGTCATAAACACTCGCAAACTAAATGCTTCGGTTTGGTTCGTTATATGCGCGAATAGACGTGTTTGCGTTAACTAGCTCAATGTAAAGTAATAAAAGTTTTGCAACAATTTTCGAAGCTGAAGGATTTTTTTTTTTTTTTTTTTTTTAAATGGTGTGAAATATCTATGTCATCTGTGAAGGACATAGAAATTACCAGAGGAAAAAAAAAAAGAAGAGAGAGGGAGGAAGAACACTATTTAAAAATATAAGTAATTATAATTAATTCCTAAGCATAAATTAATTAAAAAGAATTTATCTTTCTTTTTTTTTTTTCTTTTGAAATTTGAAATTAACAACAAAATATTTAACTAAGAAGCAAATCAAAAATTAAATTCTGCATAAAGTTTTGAACACATTTTGCAAAGTACTTGTAAGTTGAACTTGAAAATTGAAAGCATTATAATTGATACTTGATATTTAATAAGCATTATAATTGATCATTGAACATTATAATTTCCTTGATTTCAAATCAAGGAAATTATAATGATCAAATTATATAAAGGAATATTAAAAGAAAATTTAAAATCTAGATCAGAGATAATACGAATTACTTTCTATTCAAATAGCCTTAACTTATTGAGATAAAATATATAATTGCATAAAATTCCAAATTAATTTTTGTTAAATTCTTTACTCAGTTATGGAAGATAATGCATCTAATACAAAACCTCATTAAATTCAGCTTTATAAATAAATATTAGTATTCTCTAGATCATTATATTCTTTTCATGAAATTATTACTTTTAAATAAAATTTTCACAAAGGAGTTTTTAAGCATATATTAAATAAAATACATATTTAAATAAAAAACGCATTCCAAGAGTAATTGAATTCAGATTCTTTTAAAACTTTATCGAATTAGCATGCCAGGTTTCGTGATTTTTAATTTTTATGAATTATTTTAATTTGAAATTTATTAAAGGAACTATGAGGAAATGTGAAATGTTTTCCCACACAATAAATTGTATTCAAAGCATATAATATATGCTCGTGGTCATTATATATTCCCAACTATTACAATCTTAATATTTTTCTATGTTTTGAAATGACACTTGGAATTAGTTTTCCTCAACCTAAATCATGTTTCACAATCGTCTCGAAATATTTATACAAATATACACCTCTTACACAGGTAGAAAAAAATAGTATTTCTTTTTCAAGTTTAATAATAGCATAGACAACAATTTGAAAAGCCTTCTCTCATCTCGGTATTTATCAAATCTCAGTCACTTCATTAATTATTAGGATGGTATCGTTTTTATTCCCTCCAAAGAATATTATGCGAAAATTAAAAAAAGTATAAAATTATATCAAATTCGAAATTTTGTAGCTATTGAAAAAAATAAAATAACTACTTTATACCACTACTGAAAAAAAAAAACATCTTTTTCCGATATCTATGCATCGTGGAACATGAGGTACAGCGATGTTCAATAAATAAATATATAAATAAAAAAATATACATATGTACATCAAAGTACCCCTCAAACCTATTGCTAGGACAATAGTTTTCAAACTGTAGATAAAGGAATGATTGGAAAAAGCTCAATGTATGTCCTCCAGATACACATTAATACACTTCTTGCTTTCATGAATTAATATATCGATATATCAAGTCGATATGTATGCATGCATATATATCAGATAGATAGATTTTCTTTGGAATAACTTTTTAATTGTATATTTAAAAATAGTCTCTGGTGTGGTAATGGTAATTTGTAAAAAAAAAAAAAAAAAAAAAAATTTGAACATTAAAAATCCCTTCTAATTTTTACAGATATTTGGACTGATAAAAATATTAAAAATCCTGATTGTTTTCACAACAGCGAGTTGAAGCAGTCGTGTGTAGTACTTTCTTATTTGTATAATATCAATGCACAAGTCCAAAATAAACATACATATCTGCAGTAAGAAAGTGAATGTTTGTTGTTAGTTGTCGTTGTATTTCAAAGCATAACTAAAATCAGCAATAATAATATTCCGAATATTTTAATTTCACGTTAAAAACATTGCTATTCCTATATTAAAAGTATATATTGAATCGAGTAAAGCATCATTAAAAAGGAGAAGTTACCAGAATTTACTCTTACTAATAAGTGCAGAGAAAACAAAATCGAGATTTATCCACTAAGGCCATCATAACTATCACTTGTTGTAAATAATAGATTCATCTTTTAAATCAAAAACCAATGCATTAATATAGTCGCCAAAATACACAGGTACCCTTTTATAAAGTTCCCACTTTCTACTATACATTAAAAACTACGTATATGGGTAAATAAAATAAATATATATCAAACACCTCGTGAGCGGACATGGCGCTCAGCAGCAAGTAGGGCAATTTTCTTTCTTTTTCCAGTTGAAAAGCAAAGTGAGAAAAGGTTAGCATTAGCATTGGTGAGGCGAAATGATTAGCGGTGGCACTAGCGGGACGTCCAACCGGGAATACGGTTGCAGGTAAACACGCTGCTGCTTGCGCAACCGTACGCTCGAGCGGAAATTTATGCAGGAATCACTATGTGCAATCTCGCCCAAATAATATGGACGCATCACGCGAGCTTTTTCTTTTTTTTTTTCTGCGCTTTCCCTTCCATATCATTTCGCAAGATGAAAAACTGTTCGAATTTTTTCTACCTGCGCCAATGGTTATTGAGAACGCGTGATTCGAACAAATTTCTTCTCCTTTTTTTTTTTGTTTGTTTGTGCAAGTGTTACCTGTATTATTCAATACCCAACATACTTTCAGAAAAGAATATCTTACGATTAATGATTTGGCAAGGCAATCTACTGAGTTATTTGTTGTTTTCTTAAAGCAGAAGAATGGTACAAAACAAAGCACAAATAAATAAATAAAAATAAAATCAGAGAATTATTTCCAAGTTTTGATTTACTATAGACTAAAGTAAGTTATTACTATAAAAGGTCTATTAAAAAAGATTTTCACACTGATTTAATCTTTTAAAGATAATTTTAATAAATTGCTAATTATTATTATTTATTTTAAACTTTTCTACATATTCTTGCTCTACTGGCTCTACTTCTTTACTGGCTTGAGCCTTCAACACAACAGCCATCCATCTGTCTCGCTCGAATGCTAATCTCTTCCAGTTAATAATTTCCAGTTGTCTAAGATCCTCTTCGACACCATCCATCCACCTTTTCTTTGATCTTTCTCTCTTTCTATTGTTGAACTACATATTCACAATTTCATTCAATTCAATAGTGAAGTACGATTGTTGAATTATAAATATTTTCAACAGAATTATGGGTAATATTCGACTCACAGATTTAAGGTAATCACGGATTAATTCAAATTATAAAATAACAAATGCTAATCATAACAAATTAAGTCTCTCAAATGAAACAAAAATGGGAAATGAAATCAAATGAAAGAAAAATGGATACCGGTTTGATTATGGCGTGCCAATTTTTCACTTTTGTGATTTTATTTACTGCTTCTCAATGGGATGTTTGAAAATGAGATAATAATGAGACCAGATTCTCTCTGGTCTAATTATTTTAGTGCGATTCATTTGCTTTAAATTTCATTATAAAATCGATTTAAATTTCAAATAGTAGCAATCTTCTTATGCTTCATTCTATATCAATTTTCTTACATTGAGTTCGATGAGAAAAATTTTTAATAATTTATCTGTAATATAAAAATAATTCTATCAATACAATAGAAGACAATTGATGATTATCACAATAGAAAAACGTTGTTTAATTGTTTAATTCTCCATTCCAACAAGTGTATTTTGTATTTATCAACCTAATTTTATGTGTGTCAAGCCCTTTGTAACAATACATTTTGGATCAGATAATTTCAAAAAGAAGATAAATTCAAAGAATTTTCATATTTCATCGAATCCTTCTTCAGATTCAGATAGAGCTGAAGAAGCATTCGATCAAATATGAAAATTCTTCATTGATTAACAGATTTATTTTTCAACGGAAACGAGGTATCTAGTGTGAGACCTTTTTATTCTTTTAATTCCCTTATTTAAATAAGATAATAATAATAAGTATATTTTGTGTAGATTAGGTTCTATATGCATCTAATTCATATGCAATGATATATTTTAATTAATTTAGTCCTGGCTAGTAGTCATATGTGACGTAAAATAACAAACCTAATAAAATATTAAATATATAATAATGTTATATTATGGATGCAACTTCAATTCTTTAAATTTCATAAGACAAATAGATGTTCAATTAAGCAGGCTTGTTAGTATTTTGAACAGATAAAAATGAGATAATCAAACTTAAAATAACTCGTATCAAAAAAGAGGAGAAAACTTGTCCAAAGTTGCAAAAGTGTTAAAGAAGCACTACACTTCAAAAAAAAACTTTTACAGGGAAAGGGGAGATAAACCTTCACCGACCCACCCTCTTCACTTGGAGCGCAGAACCTTCAACCTTCCTGGTAGGTCTGGTGTACCGGTTTCCCTCTGCGAAATATTGAATTACATCAAGCCTATAATTGAAATATAGCAAGTCTACCTATATGTATTGTAATTCACAAATATCTACTTAATAACTTGTTTCTTAATTGAACAGAGATATCAACTCCCTATTGACGCTTGGCTTTTATGGCACTTTCATTGCCCTATCTATTACTGAACCAACGGCAGCACAAAAAAAAAAAAGGGGCCACTCGCGAACAGCTAACAGGTGAAGAGGGGGGTCGAAGTCAACAGGTGAGGCCGCCAAGCGAAACCGAGATTCAATCGCCAAGAGAGTGAAAGGTGGAAACGAGGTTCCTGGCGGAATCGGGAGCAGCGCGCATATTGAAGCCTGGTGAAGCGTCAAGTCCCGGGACTCAGTGGTCCATCAAATGGACGACCCCCAAACCGCGGACCGGACGTGACGTCAGGCGGCCTTCGTCGCTTCCGACGCGCTTCAACAGAAAGCGATTTTTTTTTTTTTTTTTTTCTATTATTCATCGAGCCTTTGTTTTGGTTTGAGTAACTTGTTGCAGAGGTGCTAGTTGTGACCTATTTGTCTGACTGGGGGTGGCAGAGTTTGGCTTTTTCAGATTAACATTAATGAAGTTTGTTAAATATGAGACCTCTTAGTTAGAGGAAATAAGCAATAAAAATTGAACGAATTTTTATTATGTTATTTATTACAAATCATTAAAATTTTTTTTAATGGCAATAATGAACACAATTTTTTTTTTTTTGGGGGGAGGGGTGATTGTTTGTGTTCTTTAAGAATAACATGTTTCAGAAGGCAGAAATTTATAAATCAAAAGCTTTCACTGCTATATCTAATAAGGCCAGTATTATAATCACCAAAAGAGGATGTATGAATCTAAGCTAATGAATAGTTAATCCAAAAAATGAATGTTCTTATGTTTTAATATTCAATATTCCATCGTCGGGTAATAATTATCTAAGAGAAATAGTTGATTTTGATAACCATATAAGTAATACAGTGCCTAATAAATATACTAATGCAGCAACTGAAATGATTTTAAAACAAAATCCAGTAAAGCTATAAATTTCATGCATAAATAAATGAAAAAATATTATGAAATAGTCGAAAATAGTTTTAATAAAAAAAATATGAGATAAATTATTGAATTGAATTTAAGTGGCGAAAATAATTATGCATAATCAAAATTAATGTTCCATCAATAATATTATATTCATTAAGAAAACGACAAAAGATTACTTTAAAAAAATAAGAAAAAAAAAAAAAAATCTTTCAACGTCTAAAACAAAGAACTTTGGACAGACTGTATTCAGCAATGCCATTTATTTTAGCTTTTAGAATTTCTAAGATTTTTATAGTCAGGATAAAATCAACCTATATTTCTTCAAAATGAATGATTCAAACGAGGATTTAGGAGATCGATATGATTACAATATGAATATTCATTAAATTTCAACCCATAGTCAACAGACAATCTTTGCCCAATGGAGAACTGTGATTCGATGTTTGGCCTTGAGTTCCTTCTGACTGGCTGGTTTCGTCTGAGAAGAGAGAAAAAAAAAGGCACTTTGCTTACATCCTCACGCTTTAATGGAAGACAAAAAGGCCGCCTCCATCAGCCCAACTGATCAAATAAAACGCTATCTCAGAGAGAGAGGAAATTCTTTTTCACTCGCAACCAATAGCTTTCGGCATCGGTGTCTCTATACTATACCGATCCATTGAGGCTTGGGACATTCTCGAAAAGGCAGGCAGGCGTCGAGTCTGGGAAACAAGAAATTCGAAACCGTTCTCCTCCTCAACCCCCCCCTTCACCCCTTCTTCATACAAGACACCTACATTCATGCAAGTGAGTAGCAGCAGCAGCATCAAGCCGTTATCTAATAAACTGTTTCGAAAACCGACGTTAAATGAGGTGGAAAGAGGGCGAAATTGTAGACGCCGGGAGCATATTTTCCAGAACAGATATGAATACTTTTTTTACCATAAAAGAATGAATGGGGGGTGGGATGGCAAAAGAAATTGGCGAATCCAAGAGAGTGTTTCTTCGAAGATTGGTGGGGGCCCTGTTCTTTGCCACAGAAACCACACAAGTACCACAGCTGTCTTCCGTTAGGGCATTCATTGCACCACTGTAACAGCTCCCGTTAAAAATCTCCTTCCCCTGGGGGTAAATAAATGGGCCAAAACCTTATCGGGGCCTCACCACCCCCGATCGCATACTTTTTTTTTTTTTTTTTCTGTCTGCTGCTTTCCACCCCTTCTTGCCAGCAGCAGCATCCATTGAGATAAAAAAACACACAAGAATGCAGCAGCTATTTCTTCTTGCAGAAGACAACGCTTGAGTTGTTGTTGTGTTTGCGTGCGAAAGGAACGGAAGGCATTAAAGAGGAATGGTATCGGGGGAGGAAATGATTTTCAGTTGCGCTGGGATTCAATAATTTTAAAAATAAACTTTAAAATATACGGTTCTCTTTTTTTTTTTTCTTTTATGATAGCAACAATGTACGCTACCCCATAGTGAGAACGAATCGTTGAACGGCAGCTATAGTTATCCGAACAAATTTAATACAAAAATATTTCTTCCAATGTGAAAATTCTACAATAATTTGAAAGGATAGCAGAATTTAAAAAACTATTACAGAGTTGTAATAACGAATACAGTGAAAAATATAATGTTGAAACACTCAGATCAAAGCAAATTCTGTGGAGATCCATCCACAATGTTATTGAATGTGTATTTTTATGTGTATTTATAAACCACATAACTAAAATAATTTCTACAAGAAATTTAAGAAATAACTATTTTATAATGTCTGCTTTTGAATTTTTATGTGCTAAATAAAACTAAACTTTATCCCAATGAAATCACTGTGATAAGGCATAAGTTTGATTTCAACATCACAGAGTTCTACACTTATTTATAATTTTTAGTAATTATCTTCAATATTTTTAGTACTTTAAATATTGCTCCTGTAATAAGTAATTAATTTACTAGCAATTATATTTTTAAAAATTAATTTACAGTAAAATTTATTTTTTACTTAACATAAAAGAATCTCCCTTTCCGCCAGTAAATTCAATGACGAGTTGGATGCTTTTTTCGTAAAGCCTTTTGTCATTGGTTGCCTTTTCATAAATAAACAAAGTATTACGACCAAATATTTCAATAATAAAGTGGTAACATCGTTTAAGTGATTAGAAGGAAATGATTAAGAACATCAAAAGCTAAATGAAATCATCCAAGACATGCAACAGTTGATATAAATCGACCAATGCATCTGCAGAAAAAAAGAAAAAATATTGAAGTGAGTATGAAACTACTTTATCTGTTTGAATCAATTCTTGGAGAAAATGTTCTGGTATATGTAAATAAGTTGTCCAGTTTTTAAATATTAAAATTTTCAACATATAAAAAAACTACAAGAAAAGCGATAAGTAATTAAATTTTATACAAAAAATTGGGTTCTTTCATGAAATACAGAAACAATTATTAATAAAAAGATGCGAATAAAAATAAATTTCTAGTTGTAGGGAAGATTATCATGTAACTGAAATAAATAAATAAATAAAAATTAAGAGTCTAGATATTTGACAGTACAGTAACTAGACCAAATTTAATGCCACGCGCCATCCATTAAAATTTCTCGCTTAATTCTTATTGCAACTGAAACAATAAAGTGCAAAGAAAACAATAAGAAGAGGTCTTTTTCATTAAAAATGATTACTATTTTTCCAGTCATGTGTCAATTCATAAAAAAGAAGAAGAAATTATGGTTTTAAAAACCTTATTTAAATTTCCTTTTTTTTATTTGAAATTTTTGAAGAATAACTCGAGAAATTATTGAATATTTAAGAAAAAAAACATTATAAAAGTTATTAATTAACCTATTTTCTTCACTAAATGAGAATTATTCATTAATAACTACATTTTATTTCTCTTCTTTCCAAACGACATGATGTATTAATACATAAAAATTAATATTTCAATAAATGTCTTTTGCCTTTTCACATTAAGAATAATAAAACAATAAATATTTCGTCTGTTGTTAAAATAATATATTGATGAATTATCAATATTATTTTTATAATCATGCACAATAATATATAAGAAAACTTAAGTATCAAAATAATGTTACAATGAAAAGAATTAACAAACCAATTAAAAATAAATGTTAGAAATTAAGTGTTCAAGAATTTCACACTGCACCTTTCCTAACAAAATCTTTTGCTGGAGCACAATTAAAGGAAGAGTTTCCAACAGATGACTTCAAACAGTTATAATCACAGTTAAAAAAAAAAAAAAAATAGAATGAATCATTACGACACATGGCATTAGAAATACCCAGAACTTCAGCCATAATTCTAAATCACCCAACATTTGATTGCATGGGAAGTTGTTTCAGAGATCCAAAAAGCCATATGCTCCTTCAACTAATTCCTTTTTTAATTCTGCGAAGATGGGGGGAAGAGTGAAAAAAAAAAAAATAAACCTCAAGAGATAATGCACCGCAAATCTCGAAAAATTCTTCGACATCCGCGGGAATCCCATCTTCACCCGGGATCTCTTTTTTAAGATAGATGAGAAGCAGGTGGACTTCAACTCAACTCAACCCAGAGTAGGAGGCGGCCATTAGAATTGTCATCGCTAGTCTATATCGAACAGCTGTTACCAGTCGCTCCAGATTGAAAAAGAGAGAGAAGGAGACACACACTGAAATAAAAAAAAAAAAAGGAAAGGCGAAAAGGGGAAAAAAAAAAAGAAAAGAAAAGAAAAAAGAAATACCGATAAAATACAAAAAAAGTCAAAACCCAAGCGGGGTGTCGAGTAGGAACCGTTAGTAAAAGGACATGATGGACTGACTTGACTTGGACTGATTAACAGGAAATACTACTCAAAAGGGCTTCGTCGGCTCAGATGCCATTAAGTTTGGGGTTGATTTAGTTCCTGGGATAAATTCGAGAATGATCACCAGTGTTTCCTAATTTTGTAAGGTCATTACCAGGGCAATGACGACGACGTTTAAACGTCGTTGTTTTTGATCGGTTTCAAACGGATGTCTGTCATTTCGTATGGATGGATACGATCCATTTTCTTGAGTTATGTCTCGCCGAAAGTCACTTATTAATCTCAATAAACGCCCAGAGACTTGCGGCGACTTTATGAACTTCCGTTCGCCGATGGCTCCGAAATCGGACTCTTTTAACCACGGCGGGTCTTAAATGACTCTTCTTTAATTTCGCCCTCGAAGGCTGCCTTTTTAATGGGAGGATTTCCTTTGCGCTTTTTTAATTCAATACGTCTCTTGTGACAACATATGTTATGCAACTGCAAAACAACTGTTTTTTAGCATATCTGAAGTAAATTAACTTACGAAATGTGTTTATGATAATAAACATACAAAATAAAAATAGTAATCCCAAAGCATCATAATAGCGATAATTAAAAATCTGAAAAAGTCGGTAAATTTTGAAATTGAATTTGTAATAAGTACATTAATAAACAAATTAATACCTAAAATAGAGAATTGATGTTATCAATGAATAATCCAAAGATGATATGAAAGCAACAAGCAATCAAATAAGGTATATAATATTTTAATAGAAACAATAATGGGTAAAATATTAATTTGTACTACATATAAATTTATAGCTTATCAAATGACTTTGTTTCAATATTTTTTGTTTTTACTCATAGTTATGAAAATCAAACGAATAATAGTTTATAGTAAAGGGAGAAAAAAAAAAAAAAAAAAAAGATTTCCAATGAGAAATTTATTTTGAAACAAACACAACTTTCTTCGATGCTGAATTTATTTGACACACATGCGTGCCTAAAATACAATTGTGATAAAATTTATTGCAAATATAGCATTCTGTTCTGCATTTTACAGTAGAATAAAGCGTTTATTCGCATACGTCTTCTAAAAAAAAAACGTAAAATATGTCATCCTTATATTAAAACTGGGATAAAAAGCTCATTGTTGCTCATCTATTTTATACTAATTAAAATTAAATAAACATAAATTATTTTTCAAAATTAAATGAAAAACTTTTTTGGAAAAATTTCTGTTTGAACTATCAAGTATTATTTATTGGAGTATTTTTATCGAATATAATATTTTGATCAATATTTCATTGAGTTTCAATTCTAACCTAGAATAGGAAGACAAAAGAAGACCACATTATTACACTTTTTACTCGATCTTTGTTGAAAATACTAAAATATCATTTTCGAGAAAACACCACCGAATTTCAATAAATAAATAATATTCAGATTTTGGCAATCTTCCCAAAGATTTCAAATATACTTCTCTTGTTATAACAACTAATTAGCTTCAAACCCAATGAAATCGAACTTTTGATTCCTTTCGAATTCGATAACATATAAAAATAACTTCCTCGTTTCCCAGCTCCGGTCTCGTCATTTATTTATTTTTCTTTTTTTTTTTAAAAAAACCTCAACCACAATTATGAATTCCCAGGGTCGAGTCGAAGTCGCAATCAGCACTCCAGACAATAGGAAGAAGTGAGGGGACGCTCAAAAATTTGAACCCGGGACCATCCACTTTTGGAAGGCGCCATAAATAAATCCAAGATAAACACAATTGCGTCGAGTGTCCGTCCGTCTGAATTTATTTATTTTTAATTAACAAAGAAGTCAGCAGAGCTCATCTGGAGAGGGGAAGAACATCTTCTCTCGTAGAGACTCCCAGGGCCGAATAAAAGCGGAAATAGTGTTTATATTTCGTTTCCCGCATCTACTTGACGTGGTCTTCTTTTTCACGGAGATGGTGGGAGGACAATTTCCATCAAGACAAAGAGCTCCAAACGAATGATGAAGAAGATGGAGATTTGCTTTCTCTGCCTTGCTTTTGTTTTTGCCGAAAGGTCTTTGGCTTTTTCAAGAGGTTTCCATTTTCAAAGGGAGCAATAGAGTTGAAGAAAAAAATGAATTGGTCAAAACTAAAACCACACTACTAACCTGTAATCTGAATGGTAAAATGACTTACTCACAAAAGTCATTACAGTAGAACTTTTGATCTATCTGCAGTTTTTTTCACTCGCATTCACCACTTTAATTCACCAATTCCAGTAGAATTGATATTTTTTACAAAATTGGAATACACTTGGAATTCCACTTCTTAACTAGAGCATTTTACTTGCATCAGTTGTTTTGAAATTTTATAGATCTTCAGAAAATGTTAGAAATTTTATTTATGCTAATGAAATAATTGAAAAAGATCAGAAAAATGTTGTTAATGTTTGGTTTGGTTTGTTCGTAATTTGTTATAAGTTAAAAAAAAAAAAATATCGAAGTGTTCAAAACCTACAAAACCCAAATTACCCAATATTTTAAATAAATAAACAGATACGATCCTATTAGATTAGACTTATTTTTTTAAAGCTTGGTAAGTAAAAAAGTTTTTTTTTTTCACCCAGTGCTGATATGTATGTCACAGAATAGCAAAGTTTAATCAGTGACGTTCATCACTGTCCAGTATTCAAAGTTTCATTTCAATATTCACATGAGCAACGATGGATCAACATTCTACTGTATTAACATTAGTACAACTAATACATTTGATTCGAATGATAAAATAATACCCAGCACATTTGAAAATACTAGTAGAAGGACTCTTTTAACTAAAGCATAAAATAAAACTTTAAAAATGTACTTAAAAAGTTTTACAGTGTACTTTTAAAACTTATTTTGAATATGAAAGTATACTTTTTACTTCGAAGTGAAAGAATTATTCTTATGATTGCTAACTTTTAGTAAAATATAGTTTTACAATAACTGTATTTCATTATAATTTTCTTTAAAATCAAATGAATGAGACACAAAATGTAGTATTCTTTAAAGAATATTGCCCACAAATCAGGTAAAAACATGAACTTCAGGGCATTAAGGAAAATATAGTGATAAACTTTCTGCTTAAAAAAATATTTTAATTATGTAATGCTAGTTGGCAAGTCGCTCAAAAAAACAATTGATCAGAAGTGGAAAATCATCTGCAAATCCATAAAAATCTAAATATTTAAAGTTAATAAAAATAGAACATTGTTTCTTGTTTTCCATTCATCTACCAAATATTTATTCAGTTACTTCCAGTCAGCATAAACTTTGAAAGCTTGAAAACAGACCTTTTGTATAATGAACATGGTTTCTACAGTGTAAAATTACGTTTAATTAAATTTTCATCTGTTTCATTGCCCTGCAGTTAAAAAAGAGTACATGAATACATAAAATATTACAAATTGGATCATAATATTTTACAACTAGGAATGTAATTAATTAATCTCACAGGAAGTCGATCCTCAAACAAAGTTTTCACGATGTATTAAGAGTGAAATAAGTAAACAAAGCATTTACTAATCTTCTATTTTTAACAGAGCAGTAGGACTTTGGTGACTAATTTTTTCAAAACATCTGACATCACATCTGTTACCAAAGAACTAATCATCACAGCTCAACATGCTCCCAAAAGTAAACATAATATTTATTTTGAGTAAGCGCAATATTGTCAACCAACACTGAAAAAAGCAATGCTGATTGATATATATACTTATTTTAACACTGTTTAAAATGCATTTATGAAATTTAAAGGTTTGGGTGATAGACAAATAATAACTTGTTCAGGAAAATTGAGTAACAGAAATCTTCTGTAAATTCCTCATTAATTCTCAAATCCTCATTGAAAATGTTTTAATAAAAAGCCATATATCAAAAAATCCTAAATCTTTCATGTCAAGTAATATTATAAATATACATATTAGAAAGAAAACAGAGAGGAAAGCAAAAGAATAAGTATTATGAGAATGATCATTTGTAATGATATTTTAATGATTATTTACAACTTAATATTGAAATGCAGAGTAGTTAGTGGGCGAAGATATAGACAGCAGTTGAAATGCCTCTTGATTTTATTAAGAATATGCATAGAGATATTTGCAAACATCATTTTATTTAAGTTTGGAAATTTGTACTAAAAACAAAAGCTTTCTGAATATTGTAAACAAAAGTATGAATGAATGATGCTCAGATATTTCATAGGCTGTTATACTCCAGAAACGAATAGTCATTATCATTTATAGTTGTTCCTTTAAAAAAATTAATAATCTAAGATTTTTCATAATTATCAAATTTCATAATTTTAAAATTCACTACAAGATATTTGGGCAAAAAAAAATTTTTATTTGATTAATTATTATAAATTTTAAGAAAGGGGATGGGGTGGAAAAAAAACTGATCAGCTGACCCAGAAACAATCCATTGTCCTTGATAGAACCGGAAACACCATGTCTCCTCAACGCTCGCCAATCGCCAGACACTACACACACACACACACATCGAAAAAAATAAGAAAAAAGAAAAAAGAAAAAGGGAGAAGGAATCACTCACACCAGCTATCCCTCAAAATCTGAGAACATTAACTCTTATTTTTTATCGACGGCCATAAAGAAGGCAATTTTTTTTTTTTCCTTCCTATTTCTTTACACAGTCCCTTTCCGAAAAGGCTAAATATGCGCGTAACCTACAATCAGTCAAGCACCATCAGTCGACGTCATGCAGTTGTGGAAGTCGGTGGGTAATCAATAGCCAGAAGACGTGAGAACCCTCCATTGCCATTTTATTACCCATATGTCATCATTTTCTGAAAGGCCACAGATTTCGCAATCCGTAATTCTATATCCATCCATACCAACCCCTTTCGATCAGGGCGGCTATGCAGCCAGCCAGCTACAGAAGAACTCATCAGATAAGGCAGCAGCAGCGTCGGCACTCTTGCTTTATAAAAAAAGACCGTGTGTGTCATATTGATGGACGCTTGAGTCACAACACCCGCCACCACTTAACAAAAACACTGTCGTCCTTTCAAGAGATCAGAATGTCTTTTTGCATTAAAAACTTGGGATAGTAGCTTCGCTTCTTGACTTTGATGATGCTCAATGCTTTTATAGATCTACAGCTCTCTGCTGCACTGGCTCGGACTCGAAGTGAGTATTATTATTACTTTTTTTTTTTCTTCCTTTTTCCCCACTTCGTCTTTCCTTCCTTCCTTTCGCTGATGTGGGTCTGATGGGCTGATTGGACACAGAATCTTCAGTGGTAATTTGAGTGAGACCGTCGTGGGATTTGTTTGATTGCTCTGTGTGCCAGAAACGTCTGTCTGCTTGATAGGTGTAGCTGAGATGACAATTTTCATTTGGAAGATGAACAGAGGTATCATCCATACACGTCATTAATTAAAACTAGATTGCTATGTTGAATTAAGTTGGTCGAAATGGCCTGTAAAAGCTGGATTTGTTTTGTGAAAATCATTTGAGAAGCATTTTCCAAATTTGCATTTTCAATTCTACTCTGGACAAATGGAAAGTAAAAATCTGATTACAACCAGCTGTATAAAATAAATGACTTTTTCTTACACATTTTACAGGAAAATAAAATGTATATTAATAAAAAAAAAATTTTTTCATGCCTATTAAAGTATTATAATAATTATTTTATGATTAAAAATTTATGATTAATAGATTTATATTAATAATTAATAATAATATATTATTAGAAGAATAAGTCCAAATGTGAATCATATATATATAAATCCAGAAAGCAAAAGAATAAAACATTTGTCTTCATTAACTTCAAAATAATTCACGATCTATGCCAATTATCACCAGTAAAATCCTTCCAAAAATTGCTCTGATTGGACGAGACGAATACTTAGAAATCGTTGAATTTCTATGAATTGAATAAACTGAAATTGAAATAATTTTTTAAGTATTTAAAAATAAATTTTTTTTTAAAAGCTATATTTTTAGTAATCTTTAAATGGTGGGAAAAACAAATCTATTGAAGCACAAATTTAAAAGTAAACATACATATATCGTAATTCTGAAAATTTATTTTAAAGGAAAATTACATTTATTTTTAAAATTTAAAAATTAATATAATACTTAAATTAATTAAATCTGAATCAACGAATCATATTATTTCAGAACTCTCATCGTTTAAATTAGTGGCCTACAGCGTTTATGAAGTGGTGAGTTGCAAAATGAACAGCGTCTTTATTTTTGATGGTCACAACACTCAATCAAATGGTAAGTGTAACAAACACTAGAGAGAAAAAATAAAAGAAATCAAAAAATATAGTTATAAAAAAGTATACTCTCCAAAATGTTAATATGTTTTTGAGAAGATTGAGAAGGATTTGAGAAGTAACCTTAAAATGAAGTTATATCAATACATTAACAGTTTGTATCATTTGTTTTATGAAACAGCAATGTAACTA